>JAJIZL010038001.1:4872-15239 GCA_023969395.1 Amblyomma maculatum
TATTGGCCAATTTGCGAAAATCTGTAAAAGCGTCTCAGCAAGGCATGCTTTCCAACGCCGCCCCCGAAAAAAAAAAAAAAAAAAGGCCTCGTTCCTAGATATTTTCTTGGTCAACCTAAAAATGAAAAGGCAGCTGTGGACACTTAGGGCACATTCACACATCAGTCTCGATTGCGGACGTCACATCTGTTGATTTGGTTGCTTTCAGAGCACTCACAAAGCAGGGAGAGAGTACAAAAAATCGGCAAAACTAGACACGCGGGGAGCGACGAGCAGGATAATCTTCCATCCTCTTCACTTTTTATGCATGTTATTTAACCACTGTACTTTTTTGATGGCTCTCCAAGCCGTCTTTGTCAACTGCCAACATTTCTGAGTTTACGAAGAAAGGGGAAATTGGCTCTTTTCGTTTCCACAAAGAACGCGAGACTTCTCAGAACGCTGTCATGGGGTTGGAAAACAGGTCTTGCGGACACGCTTCCAAAGGAATCTGCAAAGTTTCACACGTGAGCCTCGAATTTTGGTGCTTCGTCTACTATTGTGGCTTCCCATGGCACAATGCTACTTAGTATATCCGTTCCGCATCAGCGGAAGCGTTTTTGTATCGCCAAATAACCGCCAGGCGCAACGCGATCGCCGCGCGTGCACAGGAATCTAGCGGAGCGTCTGCTACGGCGAAGCCCCATCGTTTCACATTTCGTCACCACGCCAGGAATGCGGCGCTGCCGTCGCGCGGCGAAACTTGAGCTTTGGTTCCCTATACGTGTCACTCTTCGTTGCGTGGCACCTCCCCGCACGCGCCACATCTTGCGTCGTCGTCTTCTCTGCATGTATGTATGATACTGTATGATACTGTATGATAGCGCCACATGCATGTGGCACTATCATACAGTAAAGCGTGGCGAGAGCTGGAGAGTCTTGATCCTGCAGTAAAAAAAAGGTAAATTTGTAATGTATAGGTGTTAATTGAATCAGTACTAAGCTGCTTTTACTTCGTTAAACTGAAAATATCTTTCGACAATATTTAGGTCTAGTCTGATAACAAAAATATCAGAACCAGCTAGTAAAATGACTTACCTGATACTATGCAAACTGAATGCATAATGACATGGTAATACATTCCTATTCTTCAGGAAAGGTCTTACAGACTAAAGTACAGTGATCAACTTTTTATGCGTGAATAACTGCCAGCTGTGAGATGCGAAGTATATAAAAACGTTACTGGTGCCATTTTCTCCCAACCTTGTAAAGTTAAAGGTAAATTCCTCGGCTACAAATACATTATTTAAATTTCCACGTTGTACAGCACATATATCATGCGAGTCTAATTGGTAGGACTTAAGCACTCTTGTATGAAAATGGCTTGGAGAGCTGTGGATTTTCCGACGCTCAGCGCGGTTATCCTCATGACTGCGACATCCAGTCTGAAAAAAGATGCAAATATGCCACTTTCTGATTGAAAGCAAAATTTGTCTTTTAAGGAAAGGCAATCAAGTCCAGCGAGTAAGACTGTACTCACACCACACCAAGTTAATTATCGTAAGAGCCCGAGAATCCCAGTTTATTTTTGAAAACTACTGCTTAATGTGGTATGCTGATAAATCACATCTCTCTTTTTGGCGAAAAGGACATTTTGGGTCCTGATTGAAACTAGGACTTGCAGTTGATGCCAACATATCGTGTAAGAAATGTGGGAAATAATTTTTATGCTTTTCAAAGAAATGTCAGATAAATAAAGTAAATTCTGTACAAAAGCTCTCATTTTTATGCAAGCTCACAATTTTACTGCATAAAATTCGCAGGCAAATTCATGGGGATTAGATTATATAGAAAATTTCTCTCTCACAATAATCAAACCAATAGTTTTTCTATACATTTTAAAAGCCCAGTTAACATATAAAAAATCTTTGAGGCATTGTTTAGTGCAATAAATATAATAGCAAAATTAAAAACACAAGCCAATATGCTGAAAGTGAAAGCAAGGAATAAAAAATTCTGTTCGAGTGGCTTCAAATATTTTTATACTTATTCTGTTCTGTACTTGTGTCCTGCTTTGTGCAGCTCCATCCGCGGGGTCTTCGCTAAAAATTGCGGAATTGCTTCAGTACATGCAGTTTTCTATCTTCCCTTTCAAGACTAACTGTACTGTCACGTCATGACAATGCAATCAGGTACATTTGACCTTGTGACCTTTGTGAAGTCTTTTCTAAACTAAGGGAAAGAAAAAATTCAAGCCTATTGGTCTTTGCAAGTGCGTTAACCAATAGCGCTATCATGAAATGGCCGCAATTTTTAACATACAAACCTTTTTCTGTGTCCTCGGTGATTAGTTATGCAATCATTTTTTTTCTTTAGTAGGATAGATAGAGTCCATTTCAATGTAGTGTTTACAGAATAACCTAGTTTTTCCAGATATTTTTGCCTTCATATTGTGTGATTATAAAAGCAATAAAATCAACATCTGTTTAAAAGTTACTTTGAAGACAACAACAACACAACAGACTTGATGAAATGTCATTCTGTGAGCAAAGAATAGTTTAAAAAAGTGCGCATTATGTGGTGTTACACACTCTACACAGGCATGCGGGTACTTGCTGTCAGTTACGCACCAGAGGCAAAGGCTCAGATTAATGATTCGGGACTTGGGTGTCAGCAGGCTGTAATGCATTATTCGCCATGTCTGGAATTTCATCTCCTTCTGCGAGGTCACCACAGTCTTGAAAATGGGCATCAGCATCTGCATAAAACTTTCCTATAAGATTATAAAAACACTACAAATGGCCAAAAGATATTCAAGGGTGAGTTCAGACGAGAACTGCAATCGAGGTCCAATGACCATTTTTTGCTTGCAATGAAATATTTATGTGTGGTGGACAAAGGTCTCAACACAAAGAAATGGGCTTTAGTTTTGCAAATTACGGCGTAGTTTTCTCGGAAAGAAAATCGCATATCACTACAGGTGGAAAACGCCGTTTTTGCCATTTCATGAAGTTGCAGGTTTGAAGACCTGCTGCTAGCGTACTAACATTTTACCACTTATTTTTTTACCCATTGAATCTGTGTAACTTTTACTTTGTAGTTATTAAAAACATGTTTTGTCATTGCAGTCGATTGAGAAAAAGATCACAAACATTGCTCCAGAAGCAACTTGCTGCACAAAAGTCAATTTTCAACTTTAAATACGGGTATGGACAATGGACAATCGCTATACTGCCAACCTTCTCGAATACATAAGCACAACTGGACTTCACTCCTTCTTTTAACTTTCTATCTCCTGCATCCCATTCCCCCTTTCTCAACTTATGCCTTGTGGCAAACTCTTCGAAAAAAAAAAAAAAAATACGGGTATGACGCGTGATTTTTCAGCATTGAATCTCTTTCTCTTTATTATTCAGATAATTTTCTAAATTTCAGGCGAAATTGGGAGCTCTAAACTGCTGGGTGTGTTGTCCACAATGCATAAAATTCGACCAAGTTTTGTAAACAGTAATATTATTAAAAGGAGTAAATTTCATGCCAATTTAAAACAAATCATCGATATTTATGAAAATTCCTCTCAAGGCTCCTCAGTACCTCAAAAATATTACAGCCTGAAAAAGTGTTGCATTATATTGTTTAAAATTATAAAATCAAGTATAACACTGAGGCTGATTTTGAAAATTGTTCATTTTCAGCCCTACATTCTGGCACGACTTAACAAAGTGCTGCATCTGAAACATTTCCCCTCTATTATCCCGGCCTGGTTGTCTATTTCTAGAAACATTGAAAGGTTTAGACGTGTTTGTTCTTTATCCACATTATTTTAAAATCGGCCAAAGTTCAAAATAAAAACCGAACAACATTGACTTGAATTAAAAACTGCCATATCTTCATTTTTATCGAAGGCTCATAAAAGAATCGTAAGTACTTTATAAACATCATGTACTAAAATGTACTGCAATATTTAAATTGAAATGTAAAAGTAAATATAAAACTGAGCGCTTGTTGTCATTCTATAAAAGTGCTTATGGCTTGCCCTTATGGTGTTGACGTCAAAAGTTCGATTTATTTGCTGAATTTAGTTTAACTTATAGTAAATTTTAACTTATGCAAATTTAGTAAATTTTAACTTATGCAATATCCAAAGCCTTCTCAATGCTTGTAATGTCGTTTTCTGCTTGTTGGTAGTGTTGATGATTGCTTAATGTGGAATAAATTCGCTATTATGTGGTACAAAGCATGGCTAACAATGCATTACAGCCTGCCTACACCCAAGTCCCGAATCATTAATCTGAGCCTCTGCCTGTGATGCGAACTGACTGCAAGTAGCCGCATGCCTTTGTGGAGTGTGTAAGTGACGGCAGAAGTTTTCTCCATCCTGTGTGCACACACACACACACACACGTATATATAGCGAGGTGATGTGCTATTCCCCCCCCCCCCCTCTAGTTTATAATTATGCTATTTCAGTTCTCCATAATGACAAACGTTGACAATACCCTATTTTTGCAGACCATCTTTCTAATCTGCACATAATTTGAATCATAATCAAAACACTTTGCGGCATGACAGTTTAGGTAGAATTTTATATTTCATTATAGCAGTAGCGCAAATGAGCCGAGATGGCGAGCTTTCTAGTCGACAGAGGTATATAGCCCAGAAAAAGGCGAGCTAACGCAGAGCAAAACCGCCGTTCACCTAAACTACAGGTTACATACACTTTACAGGTTAGGTGGACAGGGGGTTCACTGCGTGTTGGTTCGTCTTTTTTCTGGGCTAGATGGCTCAGTCGTCAAGAATGCTCATCATCTCAGCTCATTCGTGTTGCTGCTATAAATAAATATAAATTTACAACTAAACTATCATACTGCAAAGATTGTTGCTTATGATTCTAATTATGTGCACATTAGAAAGATGGTCTTCAAGAACAGAGTATTTTCAATTTTTCTCTAATAGGAGAAATGAAGTAATATAATTAGAAACCGGATGGATTAGCTCAGCTCTTCGCAAAAAAAATATAGGATAGTGAAAAAGTTCTTCACTGACGTTGTCCCACGAAATTGCTAGAAATAGCGAATTCATTCCACTTTAAGCAATCATAAGCACTGTCAACAAGCAGAAAACGACTTTAGAGGCATTGAGAAGGCTTTGGATATTGCATAAGTTAAAATGTAATTAAATTCAGCAAATAATAAATCGACCGTTTGACGCCAACACCATAAGGGCAAGCCATAAGCACTTCTATAGAATGACAACATGCGTTTAGTTTTATATTTATTTTTACATTTTAATTTACATATTACGGTACAATTTAGTACATGATGTTTATAAATTACTTAGGATTGTTTTCATGGACTTCGATACAAATTAAAAATGTGGCAGTTTTTCAAATTCGAGTCAAAGTTGTTCGTTTTTTATAATTTTGAATTTCGGCCGATTTCAAAATAATATGGAGAAAGAACAAACACGTCTAGACCTTTCAATGTTTTTAGAAATAGACAACCAGGCCGGGATAATAGAGGGGAAATGTTTCAGTTGCAGCACTTTGTTAAGTCGTGCCAGAATGTAGGGCTGGAAATTAACAATTTTCAAAATCAGCCTCAGTGTTATACTTGATTTTATAATTTTAAACAATATAATGCAACACGTTTTCAGGCTGTAATATTTATGAGGTAGTGAGGATTATTGTGAGGGATGTTCTTAAATATTGATGATGTTTTTCTTTACAGTTGAGTCTTTTTTGCTGTTTTCGAATCTTGGGCGAATTTTATGCGTTGTGGAGAACACACGTAGCAGTTTAGAGCTCCAAATTTTACCTGAAATTTAGGCAATTATCTGAATAAAGAACGGAAAAAAGACAATTTGCTAAAAACATAATGCATCATGCATGTATTTAAGGTTGAAAATGTACTTTTTTGCCGCGCGTTGCTTCTGCAGCAATGTTAGCGATTTTTTACTAAACCACCTGCAACAACAAAACCTGTTTTTAATAACTCCAATACAAGTGAAAGTTACATAGATTTAGTGGGCAAAAAACAATAGATTACAAAATTTTAGTACGATAGCCGCAGGTCTCCAAACTTACAACTTTTTGAAATGGCAAAAATTGCGTTTTTCCACTGTAGTGAACAGTGATATAGGATCTTTTTTTTCGAGAAAACTGCACCGTATCTTGCAAAACTAAAGCAAATTTCTTTGTGCAGAGACATTTGCCCACCACATACAAAAGAGCTTCTATTACTGTTCTTATCTGAACACACCCTTAATGAAAAAAATGCACAACGAAAAAATATTTGCATATTCGGCACGCACAAAGTTTCTTGCAATGAATCACGTGAAACTGCTGCAGTGTAAAGTTGTGCAAAAGTCACAATGATGTTCAGCCAGCAGAGAGACTCCACAAAAAAGGTCCAATCTCCGGGAATGATTCGCGGACATATCATGCGACTTTGGGATAGCGACTGGAAAAGGCTGTGTCGTG
The DNA here is from genome assembly GCA_023969395.1 of Amblyomma maculatum. Taxonomy (NCBI): domain Eukaryota; kingdom Metazoa; phylum Arthropoda; class Arachnida; order Ixodida; family Ixodidae; genus Amblyomma; species Amblyomma maculatum. The sequence goes on from JAJIZL010038001.1 coordinate 11,333, forward strand.
TTCGCTAGCGCTTTGTCGTCAAGGTGGGAACTCAGCGGGGGAAAGTGTTACTGATAGTGCCGAATGTTTAAGACAAACTTGCAGAGGTAAGCAAAGCGGCTTACAGCATTAACCTCTGTGAGCTATTAGGAACTCAAGGCAAAGAGGTCTAGAGCCATAGAATTAGTCAGTGGCCGCCTATTGCTAGTCGTAACCTAAACCAGAAACAAAAGCGGCAATTTTGTTTTTCTGCATGCATAGTCACCGCAGAAAATCAATCACGAAACGACAGGGCGCACTCGCCATAGAGATCAACGTGTCTGCTGCGCGGCACGCTGCCCGTGCGCCTCTATTTATGAGAACGGTCGGCTATTCGAAGCCCCGAATTGTAACTATAATGCCACCCGTTTCCCACGCATAACTCTCCCCTTAAAACACTCACGCTATGGATTCCCTTCTAATTTCCTTTCTGTGACAGCTTCACGAGGGCGAGCAGTGCTTCTAAAAAAAAAAAAAAAGCTCAATTGCTATCTGCAGTTGTGCTACGTGTTACCTTTATAAGCTTTTACTGTCGCGTAATGCGTTCTTGAAAGCCATGTCGATTAAAGAAATTTTTCGGCAGGTCTAGAAAATACTTTGACAGCGCTCAAGTGTCGTTCGTACCCACAGCACTACCGGCCAACAAGCGTCATGACCAACTATCTCACTTGCGTGTGTCAGTGCCTAACTGAATGAAACATCCACAAAGCACAGATAAAATTTCCACAAACATAAGCCTACCTCATTTCAAGATTGGTATGTGACAAAAAGAGGGCGTAATATAGGTTTGCTTACCTGAAATTTAACCGACGACGGTGACGACGGGTTGACGAGACCTCCACACTGCATGATGCTGTTCTTGTGTCAATCATGCTAGCAGCCTTGAGAGATAAACATCCTCTTCGCATTGACATAGAACGCAGAAACCAAGCAAAGCAACGCACAAGCAACATTTCCATCTGCGAACGGCCGGCGACAAAGAAACTCGTTAGCGCAAGTGTCAGCAACGGCAGCACCAGTTTGAAAAACGGAGGGATGACGGGAAGGATCGCATCGCGTGATCAGCGCTTCAGTTAAACACCGCAGCGCCCGCAGCGCTGTTGACGGTGTAAGGGAAAGCGGGAAAGGAGTCGGCGTCATGCAGCGCCCTCCTCTCCACCCAAGCAGAGAAGGCAGAGCTAGCCAACATGAGTTTGAGGAAAGGAGCGACAAAAAAAATAATAATAAATAAATGGCCAGCGTCTGAGAGCGCACAGGGCATTTCGTGGTGCTTTGAACGCGTATCACTCGGATAGAATAACTTGGGGCCTTTGTGCACGGCGGCATAGCGTCACTGTCGGCTCTTGGATTACCGCACCGGTTCGGTTTCACGTCACCGTTCTCTGCTGTACACCTGAAGCCTTGCAGAAACCACGAAATTACAAAAGTAAAAGGCAGTAGAGAAACGCAGAAACACGAGCGCCACGCGTGTTTTGCTGGCGCACGCATGCAGGCACTATACATGCGCTTTGGCAGCTCGGACCGTATCGGCTATCAGCGAGCGCACGTTGTCGGCTTTAGCAAAGCTGTTCCGCCCCTGTTTTATCATGTTGCAGCTAGCTGTTGGATATATAGGTATCATTGTGGAAAGCGCTGCAGGTGGCCGTTTTTTTTTTATCCCTCGATGATCGGCTGTTCAATCGCCTTGAACCTTTGACGCCCCAGCTTGTGTCTTTCGAGCTTTCTTATGTTGTGCGAATTGAGGTTTTACTTTGTTAATAAGTTTAGTTCGTATTTTCAAAAACTTATACAGCGCTGTTCTGTCGTTTCTGTTATTACGCACCTACTAGACCGACTCGGCTCTCTCCTTATCTTTAGCAGATGCATTCCAGGCTTCGATACGATATGCTGTTAAGGTTGCAAATAATCTGTTTAATGCTCGACTGAAAGATGTTACAGCTAATCAGACCCAGTTTTCACTCTTGATTCAGGTCGGTTCTTGTACACTGAGCACGAGATCAGCGTTGGCCTAGTACTAAGCGCTAGTCCTGCACCGAAAATGTTGTATCCAGTTCGTTGTTTTGATTTAGAGAACTTAATTGCAGTGGACGAACAGGTTCTCCGGCTTCAATTTGCGCAAATGGTGGAGATGAGGCTGGATAATAACTTTGATGGCGTATGTTTTTCTTTTTTTTTCTCGCAGATAAACTATTTTTTGAAATAGTTTGTACATCCTACAGCGTGATTCCATGAAGAGCGGTATAAAAGCAGTACAAATTAAATATAGCCTTTTTTCATTGCACATGTCAGGTTTTCACTTTTTTTTTTTCGTGACCGTAGGTGTGACTGTCAGATATTTTTGCCGGGGTGTCTCCCCAGGCATCTTCTCTCTTATTTCCATGTTTTATGCATTGGTTTACTACATATGAACAAAATAGTGATTGTTGAAAGACATTGCTTTGCGCCTGATTGGTTAGCTGAATTGAAATAAAATGTAAATTTAATAATCAAATACTAGAATCTCTCTAAATGCAAAGGTCACAGTCAAAAAGATTATATCCATTCTTATATTGATGGAAGAATAACTGCAACTTACATGAATATATACATGACGAATATCGCGTTAGAAAGAAGAGAGGTAATAAAGTGGATGATTGTTGGCATAGCTTGTTCCATGCCATTAATGCGGTAAGATGGCGCGTTCGGAATGCTCATTATGGCGAGCGATCTTGGAAAGCTTATGCTGCGAAGATAGTATTCCAGCATGTAATTTAGACAAATTATCCTTTAGAGCTGCGCTTTGGGAAAACTGCACTTCACTGGTGGTTCTTTAACTGCGGTTCCGGCCTCGTTTATTTTTGTATAAGGTATATGTAAGTACTGAAATGCAATCTGTACTCATTTCTGAGCAGGCTTTTAGCACCCTTTCAGCACCTTTGCTACAGCCTATATAAAATCAAGGGTGCTTAGAGCAAAAGCACTCTTTTGAACCGAAATGAAGGGTTTATATATAAGAATTAGGGTGCTAGAAGGGTGCTCCAGTGAGTGTATTTTGCAGGAGCACCCTTTTAGCACCCATAAGGGTGTAAAATTTTTTACTGTGCCGAGTTTTTTTTTTTTTTTTTCACCGTGAATTTTGTTGTTTTTCGAATAGATAGGTGGGGAGCAGCTGAAGAATCACTAAGGGATAGTAGTAATTTTGTTTTCGCAGTTACTGTCTTGCTTCGCTACTGATTTTGCCTGGGCGGCTTAATTTGGCTCTTTTTCTTCTGTGAGACAAGAAGAAACACCTCTGCTGCACAACGAAATTTTATCCTATAATTGATTAGCATGCACTGAAGCATTGGGAAAGTTTCTAAATTAGCGCCATTTTTTTTTTTTCAGTTCTTCAGCGGCGTTATTTAAATAACTGGCAGTTATCATTTTCGTATCAAGAGCTCTGAACTTCGCGACCGTATTGGGTGGAAGACTTTAGCAACCCGAAGAAAAATCTGCTGGCTGAAGTTCTTGTACAGCATTTACAATGATTGTACCGGTATTAATAAAAACACTTATCTTAAGCAGCCATATTACATTTCGGAGAGACTAGACAACACGAAAAAGATTGAGATATCAATGCCGCAATAATGTATTTAAGTATTCGTTTTTCCCTAAAACAATTCTGGATTGGAATAAGCCTCCGAATGATGTAGTTTGTGCACCTGGCTTCCAAAGTGCTGTTGAAATGATGTGATATATTTCTTCCAGACCTCCTGCATTTACCAGCGCTGCGTTTGATGTATGTTATGTTATCCCTTATACTACTTGTGAATTCATTTAGTGTTCTATTAATGTGTTGTGTTACCTTGCTAACAAGTTTCCCGATACCTTCTTTGTATGTGTTATTGTATGTAGTTGTGTCCCCCCCCCC
>JAJIZL010038002.1:2388-34739 GCA_023969395.1 Amblyomma maculatum
CTTCTTTTTTTTTGGGGGGGGGGACGTGGGGAGATTCTTTTGTTCTTGCATTCGTTGTCATTTCTCATGAATATAACGAATGAAGCTTGTTCCTGCAGAGCTTGCTCCTACAGGGGTATGTCTAAGGCCATTCTATTGTTTCTGCCTTTAGTGCAGTTTACATTCCTGGAAAAAGGCATGAATATACCACAGAGGCTATGCCTTATAAAATGCGGGATACCACTTCTGAAAGATGGAACATTTCATGCTAAAAGAGCAATGATAGCAAGGCACATCCAAAGCACCCTCTGCACATGTGCATTACTGCAGTGATGTCACAGATGCAGAATTATGTAAAGCATGGCAATAAAATGCAACTTTTACATAAGTTCATTGCTAGTTTCACACCACACATCAGCTTATGCCGATGCCAAAAACTTCTCAAGGCTGCCCTTTCACTTCAAAACTACATTATCTTGCTCAGGAGGCAAAAAACAATACACTTCAATACCCCTATAATTCCTTGAACAAACCACAAAGCTTGAGATTTTATGTATTGCTGCTTCATGTAATGCTCGCAGCACATGCAGCAGGAATAAAATTTCCCATAAACTGCAATTTGCCAGAACTGTCCACTGCTTATCTCTTTAGATGCTTAACTAATGAAATTGTAAATGCTGGCCAATATTATACAAGAATGATTATAAAAAGTGTTTACAACAAATTTCTTGAAGATTATGTTCTTTACCTTTACAGATTGCAAATCATAAACTATGAAGAGACACCCGTGCAGTCTCTGCCGGCGGGTTGTGCAGCAATGTGGACTTTGGGTACCTGGTACAGCTTCAGGATTAGACTTAATTATCTATTCTTTTTGTTTATAAGAGGCAATATGAAAACTGCAAAATTGAAGGCTATTAATTTGAGTGAGCCTAGGCCTAACACCCTCCTAATCATCTATGTGGTCTAACATAATGAGCATCAAAAATATTCCTTTAAAAACTTTGTAAGTTGGTTTTTCCACATTACATAACCAAAAAAGGGTGTTGCTGACATTTCTTATTCAGATAATATAGACATATTTTGTGTTTTTGATGATGCAGAAGAAGCTAACATGATTCTGGCAACAATACCAAGTGCAGCAACATTTTTTACATGCAATGTGGGAAAGCAAGACAATAGTTTTCAAATATGCCTTTCCTTGTTCAATATCCTGAACTACATTGCTCTTTAAGAAAATTTAAGAACTGGGCTCACCTATAATATTGGGGACCCTCATTTCTGGTATATAATACTGTCCTCTAAAATTAAAATGCAAAAGTTAAGTTAATTTTGGTTGATTAGCCATTCAACCGTTATCCTCTACCACAGACATGTCCACTGTGCTGCACAATCCAGTTCTAATTGTACTGCAAATTTCATTTCATTCATTCTCCCTTTATAGGCCCATAGACATGACATAAGGGGTGGGGGCATATATATATATATATATATATATATATATATATTTGTTAAATGGTAGTGGTGGAACACAAGGAAAATACACTGAGTACAAATGGCACAAAACAATATAAAGAACACAAAAGAAACAATAAAGCTGAAAGTGCTAAAATACCGTCCATTACATATCACCTGCAGTACTTCATTTTTAGTTTCATTCTATTGTGGACATACCTAGCAACATAAAAGCACGTGAGTTGTTGAAAATTACACCCATCAAAGAACATAACCTTACTGCTGAGAACCAAGTGCAAACAATTTAAATATTAGGTTTTGAAGAAAAAAAGAAAAGAGGCATACATTAACAGCTCACTCAATAAAAAGAAGTCAACATGTTCAGATCGATTACATACTGAAAAAATTCCTCCCTTGCTAACTTGCTCAATAGCACTGAATGGTTCCAAAATCAATGTAATGCCAGGGCTATTGCTCCTCAGCATAGAAAAATATGCTCTTTGATAGACATAAAGCAACAATGAACAGACCACAATGCCACAGCTATGTCGAAAAATACATACCACACAAATCTTGCCATAAGTAGTCGTCCAGCGCTGAAGAAAGCAGGTTGATCTTTAAAAGCAGGAGTAACAGCACTTCTACACCGTATTCCTCCTACTGGCAGGTACGCTGCAGCAAAGGTATCATTTATAACATTAGCATGATACTCGTAACTAGTACGTACATAACTATAGTACAAAAAATAATGGCACCACACATGCCAAAACAATGACTCATATTTTGACAATGGGCTTAAAAGCTACATCTCCTGTTCCTAGATATATCTGTAAAATATGTGCCACCTCTTTACAGTCGAAATAACTGCTTAAATAGACTAGAATAGCAGATTTATGACAAACTGCTAGCACAATGACAATACACATTAAATTCAATGAGGGAATGTCTCAGTACCAGTGAATTGTAGTAATGAGTATAACACAATGTCTGACAACAGAAACTACAGAAGGAAAAGAATGTGTTGTTATTGGTCAGGCATAGCCTTCGTTCTATGGGTCAGGAGGCTGAAACGTTCAGAATGGAAATAGCTGAGTAGAAACTATAGCAAATCCCCAAATGAAAAATATTAGTGATATAAAAATTTTCCTTAGCTCGCTAACGAAAATTAGCACATGTAATCAAAATAGCTGTTTGCGCCAGTTGGTTCATACTTACACCCTAAAAGACCAGCGAAAAAAAAAAAGAAAACAGGTACAGAGGAACACAAAACGTATTTCAGTGCCCGTCCTGTCATTTTTTGTTCATTTGTCCCCGTAATTATTTTTTTTTGCGCTGGTCTTTTTATGTACCGATTACAAAAAGAAAGTCAGTCTTAAAGCAGAGAAGGGGTGACACATGGTCTGCTTCAATGCTGAAGACATCTGATCACCAGCTAACCCAGATTTTTCACTTGTTAAGTGTTTTGATCGAGTCCAATATTTATTATGATCGAGTCCAATATTTACTATCAGTTCTTAACATAAGTGATCAGCAAGTTAAATAACACTATTTACTCGCACACGCCCTCAAACACAATGAAACTCAATTGATAAGTCACTGTCTGGGCGTGCACCATATTGCACGGCATGAGCGAAAATGGCAACACGCAAGGAGACACACACATGGCACGCGACATAAATATTCTCCGACGAGAATCCCAAGCAGTATACATTGAGGCAGATGTCAGTGATCAGCAATATGTGCCACAAAAGCACAAAAGTGCGCGTGTCAATTTAAACGCCCCTTTCTGGACGGAAACAATGCTTTGGACTTGCCAGCACGGATAGCAGAGACCAGTTTCAAATTCTTTGAAGAAACGACCGTCTACGTTCTTGCGCAGACGAGACGAAGGACTTGAGCCTGCAGCGAAAAAAAAAAGCGTGAGAAATGTCTTTCCTGCAAATTGCGTCACTGCGACAGTATACATGCACACGAATCGGCTCGGTCCCACCTCTGGTCTCGACGCCATCAGCTCAAAACTGCGGGGTTAAATCGGTGTTCTGAAAGCGTGACTTTAGGATATCAAGCGCGCTGCCTTCGAACGTACAGGTTGCTGGCAAAAGAACCGCAAACTTAACCCATCACCCTGCATGCTCTCCCGCATTTATGGCAACGTTCCCGTAAAGCAGCAAGAACAGACGATCAAAATCGATTGTAGGCAGCGAGCAAAAATAATGCGGCATGCAAACACGTCAATGCGTATCACCGGGACTGCATTAGCGCTCGTCGACGCATACTTTCGGCCGCGGGATATGCTTGTGAGCGTCGTAGACGACTAAAAATGCACCATTAACATCCCGCAAAAAGGTCGTGACCATCTGAAAATTTTGGGATGCGCCGCTCCTCCAGTCTGAACTGAGGGAGTGGTATGCTCAGGTTGGGAACCAAGACGTCGTGCTCAGAGGCCGTTTCACAGACAAACAAGCAGCGTCGCGGACATAAGCAATAACAAAACATTTTCAGGCCAAGTTAAATAGCAGAGAAAAACACGTAAAACGAAATGTAAAACGTCACTTACATGCGCGGCTGAAATTTGGCGCCAAGGATCCGTTGGAACACCACCACCGCGACGACCAGCCATCCGCCGTTTCATTCCGAAGTTCACACTTTCACGAAGTCGTTTCATAGTGAGGCATCGATGAGCGCACTCGATGAAATAATCGCTGAGAGCAACCGAACTTTTCTAAAAACACAGATGAGTACCAACGACAAAGAGCACGAACGCTGACTCGTGCGGCAATCGCCGTCGTCGTCTTCTCGGACTCGCAGAGTCGCACGGAACGCAGGCAGGCTCAAGCAACTACGAACACGTGACGCTGAGTTGAGAATAAAAGCAACAAAACTAAAAAGCAACTGCTTCGCTTCTCGCCTCACCACCACTCCCCCCTCACCTCCCCTTTCTCCCTGTTTTGCAGCGTACACACTTGTCTGTCCGCCCTTGTTCTGAGTTCGGCCTCGCTCCCTCCACGGTCAAGCTCGCGTATGAGTCAAAAGACGGGACGACCAAGGGGTGTCGGGGGGGGGGGGGGGGGGGGGGGGGGGGGGAGGCACCGCTTTTTGTAAGAAGATAAGATGCTCCCAACTTTCGACGATTCCCCACCTCCTCCGGGGAAAAACGGGGGGTCCTTTTGTGGTAGCTCTTGAAAGGACATCGGACGGGAAGTAGAAACACAGCCGCACCCAGCTTGAAACCGGTTACCATCATAAAAAAAAAAAAAAAAACAAGGGGCAAACTTTTTTTTTTGCCTTGAGCTGCAGGGAAGAAATGGTGTAAAGTCATGCGAAAGAGACTAACGTCTTCCGTGCGGGTGATTGCGGAGGGTATATTTAAGCCATGCGGTTTCAGATAGCATAAATCCCGAAGTTATCCTCCTTTTACACTCTTTTTTTTTAGAGTGTGGCTGATAAACCTCCGTGACCCATCTGGCCGTTTTGCACGGTGGGCAATCCGTTTACAAGAGTTTGCTTACACAGTTTCGTACAAGAGCGGACGCCGGCACGCTGACGCGGACTGTCTCTCACGTTTACCACTTCCCACAACGGAATGTGGCGCCGACAATTTTGATCATTACATCGCTGCGGTTTTACCTCCATTCCCCGATACCCGTACGTTCCGCACTGAGCAGAGGAAAGATGGGAATTTCCAGCCGTTCTTTACCGCTGCAGGGGACCCTACAGCTTCCAGTTCCTATTGTGTACGGAGTGGTCCTTTGTACAAAAAGGACTATTCTCCCACTGTTCTCCGCTACCTTCTGGTGGTGCCCGTCAGCCTACGCTCCTCTGTTTTGCGCGTGATGCACGACGACCCCACTTCGGGACACTTGGGATCCGCGCGGACGCTCTATCGCATCCAAGAACGTTTCTGCTGGCCTCGGATGCGTGAAATCACTGAAAAGTATGTGGCTAGCTGTGCTCAGTGTGCGAGTCACAAACGCCCCGCCGGCACTCTTCCTGGTCTCCTTCATCCGGTGACGCCTCCAAAATCCCCATTTGAGAAAGTGGGGTAGACCTCTTGGGACCCTTTCCCAAGTCTCATTCTTGTAACCGCTGGATCGTCATCTACACTGATTACCACACTCGTTACTGTGAGACGGCAGCCCTTCCATCGGCTACTGCACACCAAGTCTTCCTTTTTCTGCTGCACTTTGTTATATTGCGCCATGGGCCTCCCCGAGTTGTTGATCAGCGACCGAGGACGTCAGTTCACCGTTGATGTTGTCGAAGAACTCCTTCGTTTGTGCCAAACGCATTTCCGACATTCTACCCAGTATCATCCGCAAACAAATGGGTTGACCGAGCGAACCAACCGGACAATCACCAACATTATTTCAATGTATGTCGCCGCCGACCACAAGGACTGGGCCTCTGTGCTACCATTTATAACATACGCATACAATGCCGCCCAACAGGAAACAACAAGTTACAGTCCATTCTTTCTCCTCTATGCCCGGTCTCCTCGACACATCCTCGACACCATCCTCCCGTTCTCCACAGACGACGATCCTGGGATTGCTGAGATCCTCTGCCGGGCTGAAGAAGCCCTCCGGATAGCCCGCCTGAGAACTCTCGCCTCACAAAAGCGCTCGAAATCCCGCTATGACGACGACCATCGCCACGTCATCTACCTCCCTGGCGAGATGGTCTGGCTTTGGCGTCCACTAAGAAAGCGTGACTTAAGTCAGAAACTGCTCGCGCACTATATCGGTCCCTATGTTATCCTCGAGGCAATTAGTGACCTCACCTGTCGGATTGCGCGCCTTAGCAAAGGGGCCGACGTTTTTCACGAACTGAGCTTGCCCACGTCGCCAGTCTGAAACCCTGTCATCCTCGTGCTGACGATTGACTCGCCCGGAGGGCTTCGCCTGCGACGGGGGAAGTGTTACGGACTTGTTCTCAAACAGAGCACGGATGAAAGAAGAAGGAAGAGGAAGAAGTGTGCGCGCTCGTTCGACCTTTTGTCTTGTGGCACCTGTGTCGTTTTCGCTGGCCGTGTGTACCTTGCGTACTGAACCGACTAGAACGTCTCGGTAGCGACGCTAAGGGCGTAAAAATATGTTTAAAATCTGCGAAAGTATTATCAGTACTGTGAAATGAAGCGGCTCGCTCGTTGGCCCTCGTTTTGGCCTGTAGCATGAGATCTATATACGGTTTTGCTTTTATTATTCGATGTTACTGAAGCATATCTTGCAGTAGAAGAATAAGTTATAGTCCGAAGGAGGTGTTTCTTCAAAGGCACGAACGCTGGCAGCCTCAAAAGCATATGCGTGCTCCATGCGCTGCACGCGACATAACCGGCTCACTATCTCGGAAATCATGGGAAATCCATGTTTGTATTACAATCGAGTTTTATTTCAGTTCTTATTAGATGGTTGTGCTTCATTTATGACATTTTGTTTGCACTCAAGAAACCTGCGACGCGAATGGGGTGCTCCGGGCGAGTAGCGTCCATCGAGCCATAGCTAGGATTGCTTTTGTATTGACTTCCGACCACATTTTGTTAATAATAATAATAATAATAATAATAATAATAATTTTCATTTATTGGCCAATTTTCGGAAATGTGGTAAAGCGTTTCAGTGAGCCAAATTTTCCAACCCCCCCTCTCCGCATTCCAAAAAAAGGCTTCGTTCCTAGATATTTTCTTGGTCATTTTAAAAATGAAAAAGCAGGTGTGGACACTTGGGGCACATTCACGCATGAGTGTCGATCGCGGACGTAGCACGCTAGATATCTGTTGATTTGGTTGCTTTCAGAGCACTCGCAAAGCAGGGAGAACGCACAGAAAATTGGCAAATCAAGACACGCTGGGAGGGAAGAGCAGGATAATCCTCCACCCCCTTCACTTGGTATGCATGGTTTTAACCATTGTACTCTTTTGATGCCTCTGCAAGCCATATTGGTCAACTGTCAATATTTCCGAGTTTATGGAGAAAGGGGGAATTGGCTCTTTTCGTTTCAACAAAAAACGCGAGACTTCTCAGAACGCTGTCAAGCGATTGAAAAACAGGTCTTGCGAAAACTCTTCCAAAGGAATTTGCAAAGTTTCACACGTGAGCCTAGTATTCCCTAGTGAAAAAACCTTATGAGTCACAATAACCTGATACAAATTGCTCATACTAAACTCTTATAAATCTCATATAATCTCATACAAATGTCATTCATCTTATGAGAAATATATGAGATTGTATGAGATTTGTATGAGTTTAGTAGTATGCCCAGACAAAGACAAGTCCACTTGTCGAAACGTTGGCTCATCTGCGAACTGAAGCGTACCCCATTTAGCCTTGTTCAGTTTTTCTTCATACCGTGCAAACCATCTTCCTTTCGTTTTATCAAGTACGAGTTTAGTATGAGAAATCAGTATGAGGTTATTGTGACTCATACGGTTTTGTCGCTAGGGTTTTGGCGCTCCGCCTACTATTATGGCTGCCCATAACACAATGCTACTTAGTACCTCTGTTTCGCATCAGCGGAAGCGTTTTTGTATCACCAAGTAACCGACAAGCGCAATTCGATCGCCGCATGTGCACGCACTTGCACAGGAAGCTAGCGGAGCGTCTGTTCCGGCGGCGCATGGCCTCCGAGATCACCTCCGCGCGCACGTTTCTCTCCGGCCGTTCCAGTCGACCGGAGAGAGCGTAAGTTAGAAAAGGGGAGCGGCAGCGTCTTTCACCGCACCGCAGCGCTCGCCACCTATGCATCAATTGTTCCGCCGCAGCTTGGCGCAAACTATAAAACACGAGTTTCCTTAGCTTGCGCTCGTACCACAGTCGAGCTGCCAGCTTTAAAATGCCACGGGCAAGACGGCAGCCAACAATTTCGCTATCGTTAAAGTACTAATAATATAAGGCCCACATGCGCAAAGTTAGGCAGCGACTACCCGAAGCTGCATGCCTGTCCGAAGCATGCATGCGTGCTCTGGCGCTCTCTGCAGCGGTTCCGCGTGTTCTTTTTTTTTGTCAGTGTTTATATACACGCCGTACATTTGCGAGTTCATCAACTTGCTAAATACAGTATTTACGAGTGTGTCGACTTACATAAACATCTATCGCATGAATGCAATTCTCTAAATGGTTCCGCCAGAGCCATATGATTATTGCTTTCTTAAATGCATGTCACGATAGCTATTTTTTTTTCTCGCACGGTTTTAAAGCAGCCTTGGAAGATCGCAAGCACGCAAGTGCGAAAGAGTCCTTACGGAAAATAATTTACATGGGTTTTTATAATATGCCTTACGGCAAACTTGCCTAATAAAAAAAAAGTTCGATAAAGGTGAAGGGTAATGGGGCACGTTCAGGCACCTCTGCCGTCATATGAGTATATGCGAGGTTTTCGGAAGTGATCCCGTTAAAAACGGATCAGCTTATACGATCGAAAGTGAGGAGAAGCTGTTACCTCGTTTGTAAGCTACACGGCCCGCCATAGCATAAATGTGCGCAATTATCACGCGATTTTTCAGCTCATTTCTTGTTTTCACTTGTTTGCATATGCTACAGACTGGGTGCAGTGCTTTTATTTTTAATTTTTACTCCTATGCCTATACACGCAGAGGGCCAAGCCGAGCAAATGGGTTATTTCAAAAGAATTATGATTAGACTATAGAATGGCACTATCATACATGCCTACCACACTAGTTAGCAATTTTTCATTAACTTTCAATGATATGCGAAACTTATCAGAACATATTTGGCACTAAACATCCGCCGGTTGTAATGATACTATCCACTTTCTGAACAAAATTACGAGGCAAACACTGTGATCAATTTAAAAAAGACATATAAGTTACTTATTCACAAAACTCTTGAGGTGGACAAAGACAAAAACTATATGTGCAAGCACAATCAAGAAGTACACACAAACATTTCGTTACTTACAAAGTTCAATTACCACATGATGACTCCTTGCATAGTTTTCTATTCGCAAAGATAAAACTCGCCAGACTAAACACGCAGCAGCTCCTATCTTGCTCAACAGTTTTTTTTTTCCGGTAAGCTGCTTGATCAATTACTATTTTTCCTGCGTTGATTAGCTGTGGCCTAAGCAACTTTCCTTTGATTATCTTCGTTGTTTCAGTGGCGTGGTCCTTTCTTGGTGCACAAAGCTAGAAGAGTGCACCTCTCGAAGTAAGCAACATAAGCTAGCGACATGTACGCTACACATGGTATGTAGTGATCTACGCTCCACTGGAACTTGTTATATTTGCAAGCAAGCGCAGAGCCTTAGGATTAAAAATGGGGAGGAAAACGAATGTCTCATCAGTTCACCAAACTGCAACAAGACCTTGCTGCTGAGAAACCTGCATGCCTTTGACCACTCGAGCATACGCTCGTAACTTTGATTGACTGCCGGCTTCACGAGTGACCGTTAGGCACTCGAAGACTACCACCTACACGAGGTAGACTTGACGAGTAACTGTTTCACAAGCATAGAAAGCTAGCTACACGAGCACAATGCGTAAATTCTAAGTAGAACGGAACGCAATATGTGAACGCAGCAAGAACATCAACACTCTGCTTCGGTAGTAAACACACTTAAATTATGAAAAATTTCGGACACACCTAGCGGTCAGTCTTTGCTGAAAAACCAGCTAAATATGAAAGGCTACGTGGCACGCTCGTAACAAATTTTTCGTCAATGTACAGGCGCAAAAAACGAGAGAACCGCCAGCGGAGATACGCCGCGAGCGGGCTGGGCGATGCATCGACGCATAGGCGCGCACTGCCACCTGGTGGCCCCTGGAGGAACTGACAAACTTAAAACGTTTAGCTGGGGGCGCGCCGATTAGAACGGCCAGAGAGAAACACGCGCGGGAGGGTGATCTCGGAGGCCATGGGCGGCGTCCCGTCGTTTCACATTACGCCACCACGTCAGAAATGCGGCGCTGCCGTTGCGCGGCGAAACCCAAGCCGCCTCTGCGGAACCGCCGCGGTACAGTATTCTAGCCACTGTAGCCGCGGAGCGAACTCAAAAGCGAGTAAACGTCATCGCGTTGCTACGGCAACGGAATTGCCATGGCAATGGCGCGCCAGCTGCGGCTGAGCGGCGCAACGGCAACGGAGCACGGCGCACGGAATGCAGGCCACGCTGACGAACGGTTCTACCTACCGTAGTATTGCCCTAGAAACAAAAAAACAAAAAATGAGATCAACCATGAAGTCACAACAATCAACCTACGCCGTTTTCTGAAGGGCCCCTTTGAGCGTTGTTCCCCGCTTATTTCTTGACAAGTATCTGACTAAGGCATGCCTTCAATTTTTTTTCACTCTTGGCATTTATGAAGAAGAAATGCATGAAAAAGCAAGTGTCCAAAATTCACCTTACCAACATGTTTAGTCCGTAAAAATTCACTAGAGAGCCGCGAAAGAAAAAGTGGTAGAACCAACATCCTAACGATAGAATTTGAGCGTTAGTTTTCTTCTTCCCGCGGGAACGATCCGTTATTTGTCGCTAAGACTTTTTAGCCCCGAAACAAGTGTTGGCTACTTGACTTACAAAAGATGCGACGGTCAGATGTATAGGGGCATGGAGGTCGCCACGCTTTTAGTATCTCTGTGTCAAGGAATGAGCATAGGATATGCGGTGCTCCATTCATAAACCTGGCGCCTACACTAATTTGTGTCGCTGCAGTAAAGGTGTACAACCAAAAGCCTTCTTCTAACAAATCCGGCAAAACACGAGTACCATCCAAATTCTCAGATCCTTCAAATATTCCACATGCGCTCATCATTCTTTCACTTTGAGATGCCGGGATATTGATAGGGATTTCGTGTGTATTAGTATACTAGTAAACGCTGTATCAAATTGGCGAGGGCATAAAGATATGACGATCGCGAATACTATATACGTAAATTGCTAGATATTAAGCCGATGAGGCATCTACCCATAAAAAGTGATATAGTAGGGCACCCTTGAAAGATACAGAGAGCAGAATGGCACTGAGAGCCATTGCGAGTTAATGACGTCCTATCTCGAGTCAAGAATACGAAGAATGGAGGCGTGTAATACGCTCATTTGGTCTCTTATAGTAATGGAGTGGATTCCAAGAGAAGCAATCATAACCCAGAGGAGCAGGTGATTGTTATCTACAGTAATACAATAAAAAGTTTTTATGTGAAGGAGAACAGAGGCTTCGGCTGCAACAACATGCCTTTCTGATGATGCAGGATGTGTAAAGTGAATATAGAAGGAAACCGACGCTCTCGCAGGTAGCGACATTCATCGAGTGCAACTATACAGACATGGATTTCCACCGCTTGCATTTCCGATTGGTAGGTATCATAGAAACCCATGCTTGCGAGCGAAGCTACATTCTCTTCTTTTTTTCGAGCTTAAACAGCACGGATGAGATATCCTTCAACCTAGGAGGCCATGTATACCGAGTCTGTCAGCATATAGGTAATCAAGCTTTTAAATGATACGAAACATACTAGATTATAAAACTAACTGGGGGCTTTTAAGAAATTTCGCACGTTTCGGTTGAACTGCATCTATTTCGTCGTCCAGAGTAGATTGATTTCTGAAGAATCATTATGCAACATTTCGAACTGTCGTCCCAGAAAAAAAGTGTCTATTAAGAAGTTATATTTTTTTAAATCAGCTGACTGAAATATTTTCGCCAAGTTGTAATTTACAAAAGCAGTTTAATTTACCGGCCGTAATATAGCTCATGCAGTACAAAAGCTTCCATGATTTAAATGGGCGGCTTCATCGTCCCAAGACACCGCCTCAGAGAGAACAAAGTCAACTTCCCCTGGGGCGCTGCTTCCGACGGGGCTGAACGAGAGATACGCGCCAGCAGCTATCCAATTGTATATTTTTGTTTAAGCCAGTGATCCCCGTCAAGTGCGTGCGTCATAAATCCCTACCGCAGTCTACTCGAAGATTGAACCGCACTAGCAATTCCTCAGTTCGTCGGTGTACGGACAAGAATTTGAGAGGTCGTGGGTTTTGTTATTCCACCAGCGATATGCGGTTCTTCCTTTTTTAGTTTTTAAGAACAGAATATACGTTTATAGGGGTATGGGTAAACGAGGGATTGGCATACATTGGAAAGCATGAGCAATCACTTGAAGCCAAAGGGCGAAGGAATGCCGGGATAATGACGAATAAGGCATTGTGGGGATACAATAGGTATGAGGTTTTGAGGGTATTTGGAAAGGAATTATGGTGCCCGGACTTACTTTCGGAAATACGGTTTTCTGCCTAAAATCAGAGGTACAGTCGACATTAGAAACAAATCAGAGATCCGTTGGACGATTAGCACTAGGTGCCCACGGCAAAACTACAAATTAGGCGGTACAGGGAGATATAGGCTGGGCATCTTTCGAAGTACGGGAAGCTCAGAGTAAAATATTATATGAGGAACGCCTGAGGAAATTGGACAGTAACAGATGGGCAGCTAAAGTATTTAAATACCTGTACCTAAAAAGCGTTGACTCAAAATGGAGGAAAAGAACTAGGAAACTAACAAGTAAGTATGCTAGTAACAATGACGGAGAATAAAGAGCAGTAAGCAACAGGTGAAAAACACAGAAGGTAAAAATTGGATAAATTCGATGGAAAAGAAACAGAGTGTGGAATTATACCGAAAGTGGGAAATGCAGATCAGGAAGGAAGATTTCTTTGATAACTCAAGAGGCAGTGCCCTACTTTTTGAAGCTAGATCAGGGTGCCTTAGAACACGCAGCTACAAAAAGAAATTTAACAATGGAGATGACGCATGTGCTGTATGTGGAAACTCCATTGAAAAAATTGACCATATTATACTCGAATGTAATGGTATCCATCCGGAAGTTGGTGCAGGCGCAATCACTGTTCCTGAAGCTCTGGGGTTTAGAGATAACAGTGGCCGGGTGAATAAACCGGCGGTGGAAACTAGCAAAAAACGACTGGAAGATTGGTGGCTTAAAGGCAGAGAAGTGACATAATGTTAGTATTGTAGGAACTAAAATTTAATAAATAGAATGATGGTTTAGTTAACCATTCTAAATCAATAATTAAGATATAGGGAGAAAAATGAGCATGATAGCTACTGCTACCACCCCGTTTCAAAGGGGACGCTCCTATATTCCACCCATCCATCCAGAGGCCGTTGTTGACTCTCCGCAGAAAGAACACGGAGCCGAATCGCAAGAAAGCACAGAGGCGCAGCCTATGCGCCAACAAGCTCAAGCTAGTCATCACATCGCGTTCTTGCGCTGTGTTGAGGTCCCGGTGGTTCTGAACATAGCGAGACCTGTATTCTGGCAAGTTTCATGGCCATAACGTACTGGAGTCAGCCATGTACGGTTCACATATTGCCATTTCCTGCGATCTGTTCGAGGGGTACTGATTCATCGTTGTTTCTGTTTATGCTGCCATAATATCCTGGCGTCGAGTAGCTCGTCTATAGCCAGTTTTTTTTTATTTTGTTTACATCATTATTGTCAGCTTCAAAATTTTGCATTTCTGATTATCTTTTCCATTCGGCTGTGGTTTGGTTGCGCCCGTATTATGAGGTTAACCCATATTATTCGAACGGCAGAAAGTTAGGTGGGCGGATGAGGTTAAAATGTTCGCAGGGGTCAAGTAGATGCAGCTAGCAGAGAACAGGGTTAATTGGAGAAATATGGGCGAGGCCTTCGCCCTGCAGTGGGTATAGTCAGGCTTAGGATTTATTTTCGAACTTCGCCCGGATTGCATCACTGTTGCGTACCTCAAAACCCCTTCGCACTATTGCTTTGGAATTGTGAACAAACGATTCCGTGCAGCATGTAACATCTTCTCTAGATGTTTCTAACTTGTTTCAGCTGCTCAGTAAACTACTAAGGAGGTGCAAATTCGTAATTAGAGGAGGACAAGATGTCTGCAAACAAAGAAGTCTTTGGTTACTAACTGCAGTAAAATGGGCGAATAACAACCGAAAACAGAGAGTGAAGAATAATCGAAGGGCAACAAGCAAGATAGTTTCCCAAGGTCTTACGCAAGTACCAACCTGCGGAATAGATAAGTGCGTTTAGCGATGGATCCCTTCTACAGAAACTGGGGCCACGTGAGAGATGATCTGCTCGGTTCTCGTCTCATACGACCAGTGGGGTGGCCGAGGAGCCACGTGCATTGGGCAACAGACTGCTCACAAGTCGTGCCGCCCTTGAGCAAGTGGATCTCCACCGACTTCTTCACTAAAAGCACTAAAGTCCCATTAATTAAGCTCCGCAAGGCAGGTGTATATTTTATAGCAAAGCTTCATTCGCATTGTTTCTGCTGCCATATCTACACGACGCGAGCAGGGAGAGCGTGCGTTCTTGCGCAAATAGCTTTGCACAAATCGTGCTGTCCGCCATCAGGGGCCGATCGCAAGGTGGAGGGAGAATCCTCTCCTTGCGACGCCGACGAGCCCACACGTAGGCCGCCGCCATTTCGACCCACTGAAGGACGGCACTAAGAAAAAGGGTTGGGCGGAGAAGCTACCATTGCTTCGCTGCCGCTTCCGACGATGGTCTAAATAAACGGCGTCCATGGGCCTTCCAGTGCGCCTTGTTGAGGCGCTATGCACTTCTTTCTAGTAAACTCTAAGTTGTACCAAGTTGGTCATTATCCTGATAGAGAAATCTTAAGGGTTTCTATCAACATTTTGTTTTATTTCTGCGCATTCGTGATAAAAGAGTGCTGCAAAAAAAGCAAGACAATGAAGATGTTGCCGCCACATACGTATCATCTAAGATCCCTCAGAAGTTTTAACTTTAAAAAAGAGATATCGTAACATTACCAGAAACCTACCATGGAACACAGTCCCATTCGAATATATTTCGTCGGTTGCGGCTTTCCTTTGTGAGATTTCGACTTCAGTGGCTTGATGACCTATTTATTCACTTTTTCTGAATATAGCAATTATTTTCCAGAAAGAAACTATGACGGGGTTCTATTTCAGGTATCTACTGGCCGTGATATTCCCTTTGAAGGCGGTTACATGTAGCAGGGTACAGTGAGAGGCACCACCGTTAATAAAAGGGCTTCAGATTGGTGTTCAATCAGAGGGCCTTTTTTTGATGAGCAGCTTCATATTATCATTTCGCTCTTATTGAAGAGCGGCCTGGACAGCAGCCGTGAATTCTTGCTGAACATCCCAGCCGATGAGTAAAGCGCTGAATTTTAACCGCGATATAATGCCTGGACCTAAACGTTCCTTTTTCTTTTGCAGTCCTCTTTTTCGTGCTCCACAGTTTTTCACATCATGTGAGCAGGAACGTCGAAGAAAAGCATTGTTTTAAGCATTACGTTTTTTCGCTCTCTACTCGTACCAGTTGTTGCTATTAACAACGGATAGCGTTGAAAACTAATCACCTTCATAGTTCTGGTGAGTTAGAACTTTATTTACTGCCATAAGCGTGGGGAGCATACCAGCCGCGCAAGCACGAAGATTGGTCAGTGGATGTACTAAAGCGTGAGGACCCCAGCTCTAAGAGGGACAATCGCTTCAACGGGCTTGTCGCGGTGACTCGATGGCTAAAGTGCTCGACTGCCGACTCCGACAACATGGGCATCACTCTTGCCACGGTGGAGGTGAAACTCAAAGCGCCCGCGTAGTCTGCAATGCAAGTGAATGTTACAGAATCCAAGGAGGTCCAAATTATTCCGGAGCTCTCCACTATATGGCCCCCCTCGCAGCACGTGTCTCTTGATTACGTTAATATATAATATACAATATATACCATTCCTTGCTTCAACTAAAGACACAGCGCTGGCTGCGGAATGCCACCTCATGCGCGCCGCCCTCGATGGGACGACTGCCTAGCCCTGTCCAATCAGTTTCCCCGCACTGCGGGTCGCGGGCATGCCGGTTTAAGTGGCGTTGATGAGTCCAGACATTTGCGCAAGACGAAAGCACAAAAATGAAACTATGCATAGAGGTGCAGCGCGTGGGTGCCGTAGCACTACACGCTGTAGAGCAGCATATTTGTCTCTTGTCATTGGCTTTAGGCTTTAGCGATGGAAGGAAAGCTTAAGCTCTCGAGGTTTAACTGCCCCCCAAAACCACGTTCCGCGCGAAAGTGATAATTGCTGCAATGAAATTATTAAATTATTGTATCTTTTTGTTTATATGTTTAAAAATACATTCCGCTCTAGTAATTTAGTAATGCAACGAATTACTTTAAGGAAACAATTACACAGCATAAATAAATAATTACTTTCAAAATTATTTTTGCGAAAATGCACCGCTGATTTTTGCACAGTGTCACCCGTTAATAGTTTGATGATATTAACGATGCGCCCTTAATGTTGCGCACACTCCCAGACACTCTTAGAGTGAGGGGGGTAGCTGTTCCCGTCGCAAAGGAGATGCCCCTGACTTAAGTGACAAGCTCAGCCGGAGGGCAACTACCTTGTAGTGACAGAAGGGGGTGGCCGTTTGGTTCCCAGCTTTCGCCGGTTCAAGACAGAGTAAGGGTCAGAGTAAGGAGCAACAAACAAATACAAACCTTATACGCAGCAAGAGACGATACAAAGAAATTCACACGAACACTAAAATGTACAGACGAGAGGTTCACAAAAAGGCAACGCTAAGCATGCAACAAAACAGGCATTCAATAGCACAAAGGTTTTAGAACACTGAATAATACACGAGAGATTCAAATAAACAAACACCGAATTGTGCACCGGGCACGGTTGCAGACCGACGTCTGGAGAGTCAAGATGTAGCCGCATGTAAGACGAGCGCCGCTCCCTCGCAGATCTATGCCGTTGTCAGATGGGAGGAGGTTTGGCTACAGAAGGCGCCGCACCTCAAGGACTCACATAACCTATCTGCCCGTCATCATTCATACACCATCCCCGGCACGTCCCCCACCTGCCGGATGTCCGGGGGCGGAGGGTTTTGTTTCGGGATGACGGCCGTACCCTGGCAAGGGGGCAGTCGTGTGGTGACACGCAAACAGCAGTTACACCGAACACTATGCCAAATGTGTTTAAGGTCCCCGCTGTGACAGCAGACCAACCACAGGGAGAGCGGACCTTCTGTGGACCTCGGATGTCCTGAAGGACAACTGTAACCCTAAAGTGCTTCATTTAACTCTGTTATGGCACGCCCGGAGACCGTGCAAATAATCGGTGGCTTGCTCCACACGTCTATGAACTCATGCTCACTGAGGTGATGCTGCTCATGGCTTAGTTGAAACCAGACCTCTCTGCGGACTCGTGCGAGTACCTCATGAAGGCCTGGAACACTGCGTCCATACGCAGCGGCGCACCTGGCAGACCAGACTTGGTACATGCACTCAACGAGCAAGAGCACAAACTGCTTCACAGCATGCCTGAATAACGGGTTGAGGTACCTGACAATATGATATGGCACTCCTGGAATATTGAACTTGTCAGCCACTCGTCGATAGAGGGCTGCTGGGAGAAGACATTGTGAAAAGATGTGCACCATGTCTTCACGACCTCCGCAGAACGGGAAAACTGGATGCAAGCTCGCTCGTGTGAACGCTCTGCTGCGAATGGGGAGACAGCCGGGCACAAGGCGATACATGATCGTTGCTCTGCTTGCATCCAAAAAGTTTGCCAGTATCAAATTCCAGCTTGGACGCATATAAGACAGATCTCTTTGGCTATACCTAGCGGGGAGTTTTGGTGTCAAAAGATTGGCTAGATCTTTTACCGGTGGGCTTGCCAGAAACGGGTGGACCCCGGGAGTCGGGCCGTAGCACTTCTGACCACGCCGCAATAGTAGCTAAAACACTGACTGACTCACACAAGGGACGCGACCTCAATAAATAGGACGCGCCGCGCCAGTCTTAGCGCGTCAAAGCTGACGAGCTCATACACTTAGCTTCGCTCGTTGGGGTGTTCCCGTTTCCTCCTGCCGAGTCGCGCGTCGTCATTGGTTAGGTGCGGCCGAGAATTCGAGAAAAGACGAGCACATTCCGGCTGGTTCAGTCACCGGCGCTGCCGGCTGATGAGAAGGAGGGTGGCGCCGATGCGTACTAGGCCACGCACTCTCCTCGCACGGGTAAGGAGGGGAGGCGTTTCTCCAATGTGCTGGAATTTTCTATGCGGCGCCGCGCGGGCTTCCTTCGTGCCGCACTGACTTAATAAAACTGTGCGCCGATTTTGTAAAACACAGGCAAAACTACTTGCGATCGATAGGGCGCCTAAAAGCACGAACGACGCGCGATGTGCTTCAGCCAGCATAAAAGATCATCACAGCTTTGAGCAAGCTCTGATTCTGAGACTATCTATGCTATTCTTGTAGATGGATCACCTTCTACGGGTATATCGTACACGTGCAGTCGCGAACATTCACCCAAGTAAGAAGATGAGAGGCAGCGATGGGCCACCGAAGAGGCAGATGATGCAAAACGAAACTCAAACTATAGTCAGTAGTTCACACTTCCCTGACTTGCATCAGCTCATGGCATTGTGGCGCCTGGGTACACACGTAGTCACGGGGCGAGAAGGCGCCGAAGGGGGAGGGGTGCAGGGGAGGGTTGCACCGATGGAGAGGGGGTGCAACTGGAAGCCAGATATGCTCATCGCAACAACACTAAGCGTAAGCTACCGAGGTTCATTCCTAAGACCTCTAAATCAATAACCTGTCTGCCTCGGAGGCTTAAAACGATGAAGACAGCTCTGGGTCAACTAGGCGCTGTGTTCGCCGCTCGGCTGTTGTCATTGTCTTATCCTTGTAATGGCACCGGTTAGAGATAGGAAAAGAGAGGGAGTAATTGTTTCGGGTTAAATTTGGAGGGGAAGACGAAGAAACGTGCGCGAGATCGCTCTTTCTTTTCCGTTGTTTGCTTCTTTTTAATTCATGAAAGCATAAAGCAATTTAGGAGTAGTTACAGTATCCTCTGAAGCGATTTTGATGCAACTGCATTAGTTTTTGGGAGCAGTATTGGTAAAGAAATCTACTGTTGTGTTGGTTGAGTTTAATGACGCATAAGCAAATAAGGCTGTCATGTGTGCCAGGCCCGAGGTGAAGGCAAAATAATTTAGTTACACTCGTGTTATGCTTAGAAAATTATCCAGTAAAATAAATTCATTCCTTTTCATACATAATTATGCCATGTATGCTTAGGAGAGAGTACTTGACTCGGGATCCATGACTTCAGGAGGGTTCAGTTCCCATCTCGCACACCCATCTCAAGGGAGCTACGTGAGTGGGCAACTGCTGCCATCTAGGTCACGTCACGTAGTAAGTGGCGTCACACAACTAGCTGACCAATCAATGCCAGGGGTTGAAATGAACGTAAAAGCGCACGCGTATGACCTCGCAAGTAGGCACAAATGATTTCAAAACAAACTCAGCTTGAATCGCGTGTAGAAACACTAACCACGTGTACAGAAGAGTTCTTTATTAAGCAGCCAAGCCAGCAGAAACACCGACGTTGCCTAAGAGGTGCTGGCTTTGTATAGATGCTGTTCGAATATAAGACCTACCTCTGGATGCGCATTTTTTCCCGTTTGTTGATGCGACTTTTTTTTTTTTTGCTTCTAAGAACCACGTCACTCTAAGCTCGTAAACTGTTGGGATGCATGCTTTATTTTTTCAGGAACATCAAACTGGCGATGATAGATTACGAGACGTGGCCCTACTGTTACATAAAAAACTAAATGACTGAACTAAACGGTGAACATCTATAGTGGTCCATTCGCTATGCACTGGTAATATTTTCACAACGCCTCTGCTTTCCGTAAAACCAGGCGCCTATGCTGTGAACGGGCAAACTTTGCGGATGATGTTGCTTATATTTCGTAAGCAGCGGATATAATTTATTGTAAGTGTTCCTTATCTGCCATCCCGCCACTATTCAGCCTCCCCCACACTGATACCACGCGATTTCATCACCATTACCTAGCTTTTTGTCTTTTGACATATAGTGACTGAAACGTGTCGGATTGATTTGTATCTTCGAAACTGTTCGGTTTATCTTGAGATAATATTGTGAGATAACAGCCAGCTATTTACAGTACCCTAATCATCTCATAATTCTTTCGGGACCTTCACACGCATTAATCTTTTGCCATGCACTGCTCGACACTCTGCATCGAGTGGTAAGCTGCTATGTGAAATTCATACTATTTTCGATGCATGTATAGATTTAAAGGCAGTGTTCAATATGTCGGCTCGAAAAAGGCGAAATAATCTGGAAATTCGTAACAATATAGCTTAGAAAAGTATTAATGCCGGCTTGCAGGCGTAACGCCTGCAAACACCATATCACAAGCTCTCCAGTTCGCTCTCTTCAACCCAGCAATGCTGAAGAAGGATTCGATACAAAAGTTTGCGACGTTCAAACAGTCTGACTCCTCGTAACTAGAAATGGTCACTCCAGTTAAGCTTTGAAAGTCTGTTAGAACAGAAATAGCGCATTTCGCACGTTTTGAGATAGATGTTCGAGAGAAAAATGTCGGGAACAAAATTTCAATTCATTTTTAAAGCGAAAGCATTACTTCGCTATGTTCACAGATTTTTGTCCGCAAAATCGAGTCCTCAGCCATTGTAACTGAGAAGAGTTAGAGATTAATCAGTGGTGTCAGTCGATAGAGGGGGTCATAATGTTGTGTCCGAGAAAAGCATTTGGCGAATTTGTTAATAAATAATTACAGGCAAGAATGTAAAAGTAAAGGCGAAAATGGACTTATTAGCCAATGACTTGGCGCCACATTTGAATGTATCAAATGCTAAAATAATAAGTTTCAATTAGAATGACGTCAAGATGTAACAAATACCAAATAGGTAATTAAATCAGTCAGTTAAGGCGATGTCAAGGATGTGACATCGCCCAACCTGAAGTCGAGCCAAAAATGAGCATAGGAAGGGATTGGCGCGCAGTGTGAAAGTACTGAATAATAAAATGGAGTAAACAAGAAGTAAATTAATGTGACGTGGAGGATGTGACGTCCGGCAACCGGAAGTAGAGTCGAGAAAGGGCATAGGAAAGGATTGACGCGCAATTTGAAAGTGTCAAAGACTAAAATGGAGTAAACAAGAAGTGAATTAAGCAACTAGAAGCAACCAACAGCAGCATTCGTGCTTTCGCATTACTGCAGTGCAGATTTTGCAGCGCTCTTTATTTTATTTCATGTGGAGATATTCCACCGGCTACAGCTCGCTATGACATAAGCCATGCGAAATGACACCCCGCTCATGTGAGAAAAAAAGACATCCATGATAGCACATGCATACTATATCCCACCAGCACCGATGTCGCACTGAAAGGTCGACGGTGACTCCTAGGAATTACATTGCAGGAGATCAACGGTCGTTTTTGTATGGAGGCGAAAAGCAAGCCGCCCATGTGCTGTGCGGTGTCAGTGCACGTTAAAGAACCCCAAGTGATCAAAATTTCCGGAGTCCACCACGGCGTCTCTCATAGCCTGAGTAGCTTAGGGACGTTAAGCCCCACAAACCAAACCGTACATACATGCGGGAAGCAATGTAGAAAAGTAAAATGCTTAGTCATCTGCAGGGCATAACGCAAGATTGCGATGCACTCTACATTACTCCGCTGTTCGGAAAACCGCACCGCAATTACTTCGCTGTGAAAACAGAGAAAGGATGCAGCCGCCAGCTTCCGCTCGACCAAATTGCTTGTTTGCTCTAAGCATGCATTGAGTGAAATGCAGTAAATGGCTTGAGCTGCTTCTCTGGCATGAAGTCTTTCAAAAGAAACCGAGGCCGATCCCGGTGGGCCAGGCTCCTTCGTAAAGGAAAGAACCACAAATAGGCTTGACACGCAACTTACAGGAATGCTCGATCTGCTAGGCGATTCGTTGAAGATGTCAGCAAGGAAGCATCCTTTTCCGACTTATAGCCTTGGAAACGAAAGGCGCAGTAGGTAATTTTTAAGGTTCGGTTTGTGTGTATCGGGTTTAACGTCCCAAACAGGCTAAGACTGTGAGAGGCGGTGTAGAGGAGGTCTCTGGAAGTTTCGGCCACCTTGATGTTTTTAATGTGTACTGACATCGTGCAGCACACGGGCTCCTTGCTTTTCGCCGCCATCGTAAGCGGCCGGCGGGGCCCATAATTATAACACGACAAAACGTCTAGTAGCTCCGCCCTTCCCCGGAACGAAGCGAACACATGTACCGCACTCCTCTTTCCTGATGTCGCCTTTTCAAAAATGACAAAGGGGATGTTTACATCACTAAGACATACGAAAAGGCCTAAAGACAGGATTTCCAATATGAAGTATGGACCAGTGGCTTTGAATGTCCGTAAAAGTTATAAAAACATTGTAAGGCCTGCTTTTGGAAATAGTAATGCTATGTGGAATGCTTACCAAACACACCTTAATAATCAGAATGAGGCCATCAAAAAGTTTAGGTCACTTCAAAACACAGCTTTTTTGGTCCGTTGATTACCAGCATTCGAGCAACGTCAGCATAACCTCTCTGCTCCACTGACAAACATTCAGATACTGGATGTCCCTCGTCGATACGTTGCTATCTTTAGCGTCTACGCTGTGCTTCTTCATCGTCATTGGACTAAAACAATCTACGGGTGTAGCTTCAATACCTGCATCTACACCGACCACAACGAACCATCAAAAGCGAATAAGATCCCAAGCGGCAAGCCTATGGTCGGCCCGCACTCGGCCCTTGCCAATATGGCCGACTGAAACTCACCGGGCCGACCTAGGACACCTACCTCAGCCCGAGGTCGGGGATTGACAATGGCCTAAGAACGGCCGATCATCGGCAATCGACCTCGGGCCGACGAGTACGGCCGACTTGGCCAGCCTATTGCCGCGCTAGGGTCATGCATGGGCCATGGCTTGCCGACTTGACCAGCCTACTGCAGCGCTAGGGTCATGAATGGGCCATGGCTTACCCACACATGGCCCAACCACTTCGGCGGTAATCGCTGGCCGGCGGTTTATCCACCGTCGGCAGTGGACCTCGGGCCAACGAGTATGGCCGACTTGGCCAGCCTACTGCCGCGCTAGGGTCATGCATATGGGCCACGACTTACCCACACATGGCCCAACCACTTCGGCGGTACACGCTGCCCGGTGGTTTATCCATGTATAATTAGTGGTCTACTCATCCATGGCCTATGATGTACCCTTTAAAACGTCTGCAGTTCAATTGTGCAGGAAAATTAGCGCTGCGGCAGTATTTTGAGATGCTCATCTTCTCCTCCAAGCGGGCTCTAACTTTGTGGCATCAGTAATGGTGTTCTCCGGGCAGGTGAAAAGCAACCCATACGTATGTAGCTCAAAAAAGCCTGAGCATCGGCAAATGTAGGTTTAAACAGCACTTTTTATTGGTTTTTCTTAAATATTCGTAACATGCTCAAAGCCCTGCTAATAAAAAAAATGGCACTTTCAGCTAAGTTTGTGAGGCTTCACAGCAATTTATTCTGGCTTTCAGCTTCTGGACTGAGTTGAAGATTTCACATTTCCCTGCTCGTTGCGCCCGCCGTCCTATTACTTCACTGTCACGAGCCATCGCTTGATTGCTGCCGCGGTCTTCCTGGAGAGGACGTCACTCAGGTACACGCTGCCTCTCCTCAGGCATCCTAGAAAATATACGAAAGAAAATATCAGCCTTCATTCCGTATTCATATGAGTTTCCTAGCCTGTTAAAATGATAAAAGGCTGTCACTCAAGCAATTATAAGGACCTTCAGTGGTATCAGTAGGGAGTAGTCATCCGATGATATCTGAAGTCATTTGAAATATGAGGTGCACCATTTTTACACATATACTGCTTGTACAAGCAAATTTGATCCAAGGGATAAAAAAGACATTTCCGAGGCAGGGGAAGGAAACCAGATACATATTGCTGGAAGCTACCTTGAGCGCCACAGAAAAGGTTTTGTTTGGAATCCTTAATTGACATTATTTACCTAAATTACTGATTATTGACTTACACAATAAATGGTGTTGCTACTTTGAAGAGTACCGGCCCAAACCACGTTTCATTATTAGCGATAAAGAACCATCACGTCTGCATTTCGTTCCCCAGATACAATAGGAAACCCCGAAAATACAAAAATCAGATTGCCGGACAATACAATTGAGGCATTGGCTTGGCTCGACAGCCCTGTGTAGCGTTAGACCTATAAGTTGCCTATGGTTTCTTTGCCCGCGCCAGCCCAACCGTTCAAGAAGACCGTATTTGTACTTTACAGCTGAAAAATAATGTTCCACTCATTTGTATCCTTACCGCTTTGTAGTCATTATCCGCACTGCAAAGCTCAGCGCGCTCAGTGTAACTCGCGCCTTCATGTGCGCCAAAAAGCTGACGCGAGGCAACCATCGCCAGCATATCACCCTTACTCATGCATGGGACCAGTCATCATAGCGGCAGGTTGTTTCGTCCGCTCAAAATCATGTTGAGAGCAGCACAATTGAGGTGTGCGAATGGGCTGGTAACGGTTTCGGTATCTACATAACCGATATCTACATAACACTGCAGATAGAAAAAAAAAAGGTACACGTGAGGTTTCTAACCGCAAATATCGAAACAGAGGTTTCCGAACGTGCTCACCGACTCTGTAAGTCGTATTTATTGTCTAAAGTGAATATTTAGTACTTGGAGCGAATAACCTCATTCCCTACGTACAAAATAAAACTTTACTGTGCTGTCCTAAGAGGCTGCCAGCAATGCGTCATCGGTTTCCATCGCCTGTTTATAATGGTTTATTTCTAACCCTTGGCTCAAGCTATCAAGCACAGCAGGTGTAATGTAACTTGAATAAAACCTGCATGAGGTTATACATATAGGTATATTTGTAAGCTTTACAGATTTCACTTACAAATATTACGAGAATCGCGTCACTGCGGTCTTTCTTTAAAATTGACACCAATATTCGTGGCTAAAATAAAGTACTCAACGTATTAATTCAGCTTCGCAAGTGCAGCTGTAACAGAAAGTGAGGGCGGCGACACCGAAGGTGTGCCTAGCTTTCAAATTTTCTCAGATGGCCCAACCGTTCGAAATATGTAATTTTAAAAATAAGCCCTTGAAAGTGGCTTTCTCACAGCGTATATGGGTGCCTTAATAAGAAACATAATAGAGGTCCCATGACCATCTTTCGTTTCAAATGAAATTTTTATATGTGGTGGGCAAATGTCTAGACACAAAGGAATTAACCTTAGTTTTGCAAGATGCGGCGTAGTTTCTTCGAAAACAAAAAAAATATTACGGTATATCTTTAGAGGTAGAAAACGCTGCTTTTGCCATTTCAAAATGTTGCAAATTTGGATACCATGATTTTGTCATCTACTATTTTTTACTCACTAAATATATGCAGGTTTTACATTTACAAACAGTATTAGGAACCCGTTTTGTTTTTGCAGTTGAGTTATTAAAAAATCGCAAACTTTGGTTCAGGAGCGATGCGCTGTAAAAATATGCATTTTTAACCTTGTATACTGGAATGTGATGCATTAGGTCGGTTGCACTAAATATGTTTCCACTTCCTAACGCATGTTCTTAATTCCAGGCAATATTTGGAGCTCCAGACCGCTAGGTGTGTTCTACACAACGTATCAAAATTGCCCAAAATTCGAAAACAGCAGTAAAGGGTAAATTTGCTGCGATTAAAAAAAAAAGATCTTCGATCTTCAAATACCTCTCAAGAATCTTCAGTACCTCGACAATATCGCGGACTAAAAAGTGTTGCGTTATATTGTTTAAAAATATAACGTTAAATATTAAACCAAGTGCTTGTCCTGATAATGGCCAAATTCAGCCTGCATTCTTGCAAGATCCAATATTATCCTGGCACTGAAACTATTACTCTGCATTATCTAGGTTCCATTCTTTATTTCTGGAAAAACTTGAAGCTCTAGGTTTGTTTTTTTTCTACATATAATATTTAAATTGGCCAAAATTTAAAAAAAA
The DNA here is from genome assembly GCA_023969395.1 of Amblyomma maculatum. Taxonomy (NCBI): domain Eukaryota; kingdom Metazoa; phylum Arthropoda; class Arachnida; order Ixodida; family Ixodidae; genus Amblyomma; species Amblyomma maculatum. The sequence goes on from JAJIZL010038002.1 coordinate 28,698, forward strand.
ATGGTAAAATAAGGAAAACTGATTAGGACTGAAGAAATTGCCGCAACATCGATTTTTATCGAAATCTCTGGAAGCAATGCAAAGTACTTTGTTAATATGAGTCAGTAAATATATTGAATTCTGCAAAATGTAAAATTAGAAATATAAAAATGCCTGTTTTCAATCTATAGATTTGCTTATATGGCTCCCCCTTATAGAGTAGGCATCAAAACTTCAATTTAGTATTTGCTGAATTTAGTTACATTTTACTGTAAGTAAAATTTAAAGCCTTGTCAGCGCTAATAAAGCCTTTTTCTGCTTGTCAGCAAGGACATAATCTAGCTTAAAATGGTATTAATTCGCTATTTCTGTCAATTTCATGGCAGAACGCAAGTGAAGGCTGCACTTTTTCTCTGTCTTTCATTCTTTTTTATTTCTAGGTGCAGTAGTATTCAATCTAGTCTATTAATATATTATTCCATTTCTCAGCTTTGACCATAACTAACAATACTATATTTTTGAAGATGGTTTTTAAATGTGTAATTTTTTATAATGCAATCATAAGCAAATTGCTTTCCAGCGTTACAGAGAACACACATAGCAGCTTAGATCTCCAGATTTCGCCTTAAATTAACAATATAACCTGCGTAATAAAGACAGAATATTTTAGTGAAAACAACGTAACGCATCACGCCAGTATGTAAGGTTGAAAATAAACATTTTTGTAGCGCGTTGCGCTTGAAGCAAAGTTTGCAATATTTTGCTAAATCAACTGCTTCAATGAAACAAGCTTTCAATACTTCTTATACAAATAAAAGTTATGTTGATGTGGTGAGTAAAAAACAATAGATGACAAAATTTTAGTGCGCAAGCAGCAGGCCTCCAAACGTGCAACGTTTTGAAATGACAAAAACGGGGTTTTCCAGCTTAAGTGATAGGCGTTTTTTTTTTTTTTTTTTTTTTGAGAAAACTCCGCCGCATCTTGCAAACCTAAGGGTCTTTCCTTTGTGTCGAGAGATTAGCCCACGACATAGGGAAATTTAATTAAAACAAAATGGTCATGACTCCACGATTACTGTTCCTGTCCAAAGACATCCATATTTGTTTTCATTTCGTCTCTTCAAACAGGCTTGTTTAGGCAATGCGGTGAATAAAAATATCATCATATATATTAAAGATTTCCGTGCTACACGTTGTACCTAAAGCTACCTATATTGTCACAACTGTCATTCGTTATTTGTAGCTGAAACAACATCACAAAAGGAATTCGATTGCAAATTGTTCGCGAGTTAAATAGGCGTACGGGATGACACACGTGTACTCTGCAGAATACAATTTAAGAAAGAGCAGTCACAAACTATAGGCAAATAAGGCTATGATACGGAGCATATGTATTACTCCGGTTAACAGTAAAAAAGTAAACTTTTACCATATTAATATATTCGACAAACTATTGCATGTTCACATAGGAACACAATAATTGAACTCATTCACGCATCTAATGTCTATGGGAATTAGATGCGTGGATCACTTCGCTTTATTCCAATTCGTGCGTTACTGAAAATAATTGAACGAGGAAAAATTTAATGTCTACACAATTTTCAGCGAGTATACCACAAAATAGGTGCTAAGGTGCTTCATATATAGTCACATCACCTAGCAAGTGAAGTGGGATAACAGAACTATTCAGACACTCACCTGATCAGCATTTCGCTTTTGCGTCATCTTTGTAAGTTTTTAGGCAGGCTTTTCCACTGATTATCCTCTTCTATATACCCTTGCCACCCACAGGACACAGATCTTCTGGGGGTACTGAACTGTTGGTTTTCGCACCAGTGATACAATTTAATCGAACCATTTCTACGTAGAAAACACTCTCGATGCGCACCTAAAAAAAAAAATGAAAGCATGTATGTTTAGGCGAAATCATTCACCCGTGATAAAATAATATGATTTGAACAATAAAATCAAATGATCACACTCGAAGCAACAAGAAAGTGATGGAGAGATAGGAATTGAAGCAATGAAAGGCGGTTGCTTACTGCAAAAAGCCAATAGCAAGAGGTCCACCGTCTATAAGAATAGGCAATAAAAATAAGCCACATTTAAAGGTGCATGCAGCAGTTACAGTGATCCAGTGCTACCTTTTGTTAGGCAGGCTTTTCCGCTGATTATCCTCTTCTTTATTCCCCTTCTAACCACAGGACACAGATCTGGGGGTGCCAAACTGTCGGTTTTCGCACCAGTGATACAACTCAATCGATCCATTTCTACGTAGAAAACATTCCGATGCACATCTAAAAAAATGAAAGCATGTATGTGTAGGCTAAATCATTCACACATGATAAAACAATATTATTTGAACAATAAAATCAAATGATCACACCCGGAGCAACAATAAAGTGATGGAGAGATAGAAATTGAAGCAATGAAAGACGGTTGCTTATTGAACAAAGTCAATAGCAAGAGGTCCTGCGTCTATAAGAATAGGCAATAAAATTATGGCACATTTAAAGGTGCATGCAGCAGTTACAGTGATGCAGTGTTACCTTTTTTGTTTCACTGCAGCGGTTGGTATAAATATTGCAGAAATTCGAGGCATCTCAGGTAACCCCATTGAAAACCTCATCCAAGGTTGCTGCGGCGTGTTATTTGCAGCTGTTAACGGTAAGACAGGCTATCCTATGAGTGCATGTTCATTTCCTCCTTTTTGTACCTTGAATGAAAGCGACTGAACAGTGGGTGTTGTAAGAGGTGCAGCGTCCCTAGGAATAGGGAACAAAATTAAGTATTGCTTGTAATAAACAAACTTACAAAAAGGAGCAAATATGCTTGCAATAATAGCATGATGACATACCTTTTCACCAACAGCTGTAAACAACCTGTCACTACTAGTCGGTTCTTTGGATAGGGTTGTCAATGCCAGAGCTTAAAGCTAAGAGCAATATGAGTAATATTTATAGCGGTCACGGCCGTAAAGAATTAGCACAATACTCCATTACTGTAACTATTCAACCGTCCATTTATACATATTGTTCATTAAAAAACCATGCACATCTTATTAAGTTGCTCTTTTCTACTCCAAAATGATTTCCTATACAATTAGAATACGTGGGTCGCTGCTTCGGTTTAACATTTTTGTACGATGGCTATGACATGCACTTCACGCATACAGTACGTGAGGCACAAAGAGCTATAATTGCCGAACAGGCGAACCTGACGTCCTGTCCCATTTAAAGTGCGCGCCTTAATCGAGCGCTTCGTGAGCTATATATATCCGACGATATGGCCGCCTCATACCGGCCGTCAATTTTTTGTACAATGTGTCCCACATGCACGCTGTTTACTTTCCAGTGACAGGGGCGCAGTGCACACACGGCTGATGCGCCTTTTTGCTTGTTTTGTTATTTTCCTCAGCCTTCGAAGCGCGTCTGCGAAACCGCTCTCCAATTGTCGCCGCTTCCTAACAGCGCGTCCTCACCTGAAGGTGCGTTCTCGGAAGGGGGGGCGTCGATTAAGAAAATTTTGAAAAGGGGCTCACTTGCGCTGTTTGCGGCTTTCAAATCCTCAATATGATATTAACCCTTATAAAAGTGGGGGCTCGTTATTACTAAAGTATAGCCTAATCATCAAGCGGCATCACGCACATAACGTCTGCCCCACTGTAAAATTCGCTTGCACAGACCGCAAGGACAGTTTTCAAAGCATCGTCTGTACATTTGAAAACAAAAGCTGCCCTAACTCTTAACAAAATCCAAAAACTGAGCGAACATGGCTTCCTGCGCGCAGAAAAGACGCTGTCCAAAATATATGTACAAAGCTGAGCGCGTAGTATTCGGTTACTAATTGATTGCGGCGCGCTGCGCAGTCAAAAAACTGCGCAAATGGCTGCCGTTAGTGTTCTGTCGCGCGTTGGTGGCACACACACCTGTTATGCACGGCTTCTCTATTTTCGGCGCAAATGTTGTTCATATCGCAGCCAGTAAATAAGCCCACGCACTTGCTTGCATGTAACCCGGACGAAAATTCGCTTAGTTCTTGAAGTCATGCTTCGCGCAGTTATTTCGAGGAGAATACGGAAAGAGAGCATTTAGGACTGGTAGGAGATTATATAGAACCAATTATGAAGCAATGGCATGCTGCAAAGATATATACTCACTGTCTAAGATGACGGCTTTCACTGAGTCCGAGAATGCCGATGGTTTCCCGCCGTTGCTGTAATCCGTACTCCGGCGACATTTCACAGCTCTACTATTCACAGATATGTAGCAAGCACAAACCGGAGCACATGTAACGTATATAGGCGCAAGAAAAAAAATTATACACAGCACAATGAATAAGAAAATTAACGAGGGAAGCAATTAAAGAAAGGTACGTATAAGAAGCAATCACAAGTCTTGTAGCGTCTTCATCAAGCTCCGAAATGAACGCTTCGGGAGGAGGCCGCACAGCCGCGCAGCGGGGGATTCGTAGACGAGGTGGAACAATGAACTGCTCAACCAGTGCGCGTCGATTCCAGCCGCGGTGTTGTGTTCGCAAGGGCTGCGCGTGGGAACGAAGGACGAACGACCTTCTCGATGTTCCATTCCTCCTTTACCCCAGCCCTCTCCTGTCTGCATCGGCCAGCCGTGCCCAGAGATTGGACCGCGCCGATGAGCGGCCGCCAGCGCGCACCGCTCGAGTCGAGGTCTAATAAATAGTTTTTTTCTGTTCGCAAAAGCATTGTTTCTTCAAGCCAACCGCGGACATAACATTTTCTAAAAAAAAATAGAAAGCCTCCCCATTTACCATCCACAACGTTGCGTAAATCTATACAGTTGGTGCATCGACAAATGCGCACGTCATCTTTCCCCTCCCGCTTCCACCTATGATCGAACAAAAGACGGTCGTTCGACCTTTTATATTTACTTCAAAATATTATATATTGTTGCATGAAGACTGATTAATAATATTGAAGAGGCGGAGTTCCGAGCTTCTCTGCTGTTGTGGCCAAATTTAGTTATAGATTACACAAACTATGTTCAAGTTAGCTAGCTGCAAATTATCTGACTGAATATATACGTTTTTATTTGTATTCAGTTAATTTTCGCTATTCGGGTAAGAGTAGATGTTTTTATAAAAATTCTCAAGATCGGCCCAAGAAACGAAATTTTCCTAAATTGCAGGCCTTTGTTTCAGAAAAGGTTCACGGTAGAGCAGCAATAATTCCACACTATGTTCTCAGCATAGTTATCCGCAAACAGGTAAAGCTTATATTTTTGCGACATTTGAATACAGATACGATCGCGCTAATTTACAGAAAACAGCGAACATTGAAAATTTCTTAGGAAAATAAAAAAAAAACTGTTTTAACACTGTTTAAACTTCTTCCGCCTATTCTACACTACCTCAGCTTTCAAAATCATTAAAAACACCGCGCATAATTTTGTTGCGCTAGTAATTATGGCCACTTTGATAAGGCATTTGTCCAATTATAGCGCATTGCGCAGATGTGAAGTTCTCCGGAATTTGTGAATCGTTCAAGGTTTTTAAATTTTGGCATATTATTGTAAAAGGGAGAAATACATTTATAAAAGAGGATTAAAGATATATGCATTGAGAAACAGCCAAGGAGCCAGGCAATGAGGGCCCCCAGTTCGACGAACTTCTTTTTCTTAATCTTCCACAAACGAGCGCGCCACTGCGTCCTCATCATTCTCCAGCTGTAACAATATTTCTTCGCTCATGTTTTGTCTCGACTTCGCAAATCGACGGTGACAGATACAGCAATGGATGATTCAGAATCACTTTTGTGCGCGTCGAGGTTCTGATGTGCTGTGGCATCAGGCAACACACAGACGTTTTTTGCAATCACCTTCACATTAACGCGGATTGCACAAAAAGAGAATAACGTTCAATGAGCAAGCAACGTATTCCAAATCATTTTAGTAGAATGAAAAAATTGTGAAGGGCATGGAAAACTGCCTCAGTAAAACACAGTGTTTCTGGGCTGCATCCGTTTTTTTCGAATGACTCGACAGCGCACATTATTTTCATTCCTGTACAGTTTCTTCCATGCAGTCC
>JAJIZL010038003.1:0-31117 GCA_023969395.1 Amblyomma maculatum
GGGGCGTAACTTTTATAAGCTCGATGTAAGGAGCTACGTAGTATCTTAGACATACAAGCACAGTATTGCAAAAGCTTATTGTTAGAAGTTTTGTTACTTTTTAAAAGAAAAAGTTAATTGTTCAGTTTTTCACCACGAAACTGCCGCCTGCATTGATTACAATGTGACCATCTACACTCATGCATTACCAAGTGCTCATATAAATTAATTAAAATGAAATAATTTCAACTAGTTAAAATTTATGCATTGTGACAGTGTCGCTTTCCTGCCAGCTCCAGGCTAGTAGCGATTCACCCGACGATGCGGGTGAATCGGCGGCTCTGTGCTGGTGCCATTGCTAGAGAACGTTGTTGCCTCTCCTGCTGAGAACTTGGAACCGCGTTGTAGAAAATGATTTATGCAAAGAAATGTCTGTGACCTCTAAAATAGCAAAGGAGCATATTCGCGAACAAAAGCATAAAGAACAATGATCTGTGTCAGAGCATGGGCATTGCTGTAGAAGTTATACATTGTCTTAGCGCTGACGATTGTTCAGTATTTCAGACACAAGAACAGCGCCGTAGTACTTGAGAGCGGGCTAGCTGTCTATACGACTCCGAAGACCTCCGGCGCTGCATTATTTTTGTTTTTTGTGTATACCCATGCAGCGCCGGAGATCTTCGGACACGGGCCCTCATTTATAGAACTTCGGGCCCTCATTTATATCATGCCTGTGGGCATGATATAAATGAGGGCCTGTATCAAGTGATGTCAAATGGCGTTGATAGGCGCTCAGCTTGGCTTGTAAGGATTCTAGTAATACTTTCCGTTTTTGTTATGCAGTCTTAGCGGGAGCAGTTTGTGGATAAAAGTGAGCTTGGTAATTGTTATTAGGGCTTAAGAAACAGCCCATGAATTTTCTCTTACTCTTTACATAAAGAATGAAATATCAGTTCAACTATTTAAAACTACTGCAGGTCTTTTTAAAAGGACCAGTACGATGCCAAACTGTTTACGTTAACAACCAGCACTATTTATTCCTAATCTCCGTAATCATCGAGAAATTGCCTCAGTGCAGCAGTGTTGTGCGCCAATACGTTCAGAACCACGTTTTGCAAGAACCCTTAGCAAATTTCGTTGTTCACCACATCATTAACTAGCATCAACGATTATGTAGACCTTCAAAGGCCGTGCAAAAACTGTGCATCATGTGCTTGGTGCATCACGTAATATTGTTCACCTATAGATTTATGTCCTTGGAGGAAAATTTCAGACCAAAACAATTTATCCGTCCTTTGTTTTCTATTAAATTATAACTCATGCTTCGCGTTTTTTTCTTTTTTGTAATTAGGCCTCCGTTTTATAGTGTACTGCGCGGCCTGGAATAAAAAAATGAAACCACGGATCAGCTTTCCACCTGTTGAGAAGGAGAGACAAGACAGATTCAAAAATATCTGAATACCCAGTCCGGCCCTGGGGTTTTGGGATTTAACGTTTCAAAGCGACTCAGGCTTTGAAACACACCGCACTAGAAAGCTTGAGAAATTCCCATCACCTGGGTTTCTTTAATGTGCACTGACTTTTCACAGCACGCTAGTGCATAGCTTTGCGCCTCCTTTGATTAGCAGCTGCCGATGCCGATATTCGATCCCGCATTCTTCGGCACTGTAGTCGAACGTGTTATAGACTGCGCCACCCCGGCGGATTTTTTAATTAGTGTTTTATTTTGATGACGAGTGGTAATTGCTCACTGTGATTTTCAATTTTGCGCATAATGGGTGAACAGAATTTTAATGACGCGTTCCACTTTCTCAGTACCATCCACTTTACCAGAGACCATTCACTCCATACCTATCGAACAGTGATCTAGTGGCTACGTCCCAGACAGCACAAGAGCATGGGCCAATATTGTCAGCGAGCTGGGAAAGATCAGCCACATGTAGGCCCCGTTCTGCCAACCTATAGCTGACATTGGTTGTGCCATTCTATAGCACGTCCAACACTGGCCCTGAGGGTTCCACTGGTAATCAATATTGGTAGTGCTTGTTCATAATGATAGCAACACTGGCCCGTCATATCCAATTCCCTCACAATATTGGTGGCGCCAGTACATTAGGCTGGCTATGGCGAGTCTAGATATCCGGCATATCACCGGTGATGGCATTGCCATTTTATAACGATGGTTATAACGGACAGCGTTAGCCATCAGTCCACTGGCATCAGCTAATATATTCAATATGCTGCACAATACTGTCTGCTCTGTTACATGTTTACATCTGTTACATTGGCCCGCCAGCGTCAAATATACATTGGCATACCTTGCTTATCACCGGTAATGGCATTGCCATTTCATAAGGATGGCTATATCGAACAGCATTAGCCATTACTACACTGATGTTGGCCAATATATGGCATATGCTGGACAATATTGCTAGCTCTTTAACATGTCCCACCAAAGTCAGATGCATTGTCATGCACTTCACTAAATATTTTCTCGACAATTTCGGCTACTGACCAATATTACATGCCAACTAGCATGTGGTTGAAAATATTTTTTGGGCAAACACTTTAAAGTATATTTGTTGTTGTCTGGCTCATTTAAAAATTTGGATTCGTTAACTTTGCTGTTATAATCAATGTTTGAAGTTATCTTTGAAATTTTAAAGGCCTTAGAAATCTTGTGTCCAATTAATTATATTTCAGTGGTGCTGGTCGCCATTGTTTTTGTTTTTGTGCCACCTAGCTATTGCTGTTGCTTGGCATGACGCCGTGTTCTTTTTCACTAGGTCTCCATTGTCTTAAGCTAGCCCTGTGATCTATCCACTTGTATACTGTCACGAATTTGGATGAGACCGACGATCGGTCGATGGCGTAAAATATCGAGTTCGGCATCGGTCGTGACCAGGCGGCACTAACGCCGCGCCAACCGGAAAGTTAGGAATAATCAGAATGTCCTGTTATATATCGTGCATACGCAATGGCTAGTACCTTTTTTGTATTCTATTCAGTGGTGGTCTAGGTTCATCCGTGGCTGCTCCTGTGGTGATTGCTACTGCTCTAGGTGAAGACAGTTCCAAACGTTTTCGCGAACGTTTTTTGCCACCGAGTGTATCGCTTTTAACAACAGTGGCTTCAAACAGACGATTACCGCAGGACGCGAATGCAATGCGATGCAATTAATGCGATAAGCGTCGGCCGATTAATACTCGTACGTGACCCAAATCGACTATGGCGAGCGGGATTCCATCGAAATACACTTTAAAAATAAACTCGTTCATTTAAGCTATACGCGTACGAAGCGCCACAGCATATACTTTAGCCTAAACGATTTAACATTGGTGACCTAAATTAATGCTAGGATATTGAGCGGTAAACGTCGGTCAGCACATGGACGTTCTCACATATGGCAAATCGTATCGACGCTTCCTGCTTCGTTGTCGCTCTTAGAAGTATTAGAAAACAAAATAGTAAAAATGGAAGAAAACACTTCACGTACAATCTCAATATGCATAATAATAAGTTTATGCGGAAAACATTTAAGTGGGTAGCAGCTTCACTACTTTTCATCGCACTCGTTCGCACTTTTAAGCGTGCGCTCTTGTTGACGACGCAGTGCGCACTTCCGTTCGTGTCCAGTGCTCGCAATCCCTCGAGCCGAGGCATGGACGCTCTAATCGCTGCTTACTAGGTCCATTGAAAATATTACAAACAAAGGAAGACAAACATGGATGGCACGGAACCAACAACCGCGGCGCCAACGTGCCCGAGTGGATGCACTCTACAAATGGGGTTGTCGGGTTACATGCGGCGCAATGCAATCCAAGACGCAAGCCCTGGATGCTTCAGGTGTGGTTCAAGCTGCACACGGACGCGCCCAGACTGGAATGTACGACGCAATGCGTCAACCGCTATACCTAAAGGCGCTATTTCTTTCATACATCTATATTCGCGTAACTTAAGTCTTCCGCTTTGCGAACGAGTAGACCATCGCGTACGTGTATAATCAAAATTACGATTGCAATGACCACGGCGCATTAGTCACTGATTGAATATCGCGCACATGCGGTACTGGAAATGCCCTATGATTGTCTTGAAACAATCATTTGGCAGACGAGTACGCCAGCTATTTGCTAAACAAGCCGCGAATATTCAAATCAGTGGAGTGGGAAAAATGCTCGCAGAGCCAGCTAGAGTCGCCCGTGGCATGGCGGCGGGCCGACGTGCACATTTCACAAGAACTTGAAAATCGAAATATATTCGGGTGGGGCTTTGTCACACCGAATTTCATATGAACACAAAGGAACTTAGAGTAGCAGCCAGTACGAGAGCGGCACATCAGCAGAACAACATTTGATTCGACGGCATGACAAGTGCATGGATAGCAAAATTTTATAATTTGTTTTTTTTTTTCACAAGTGCGAAAAAAAGAAGTCTAACTTCTCTCCGCGTTTCTTCACCCGCCAGATTTCACATTTCCGTCGTCGTTCACTGCAATACAATGCTTGCGCTACATATGGCAAGAAAAAATACTGCTTTATGTAATTTTGCAACTCCATAATGTTTCAGTTATTCCCTAAGGAATAGCTAAACCACTGTGCAGTTAAAAAAATTCTCGTTGTTTTGCAATGAAGCTTCATTCGGTATCAAAGCTTACGTATTCTCTAACTATCTCTGTTAAGGTAGCTTTTGTTTTCTGTTACAAATATTGGGCATGGAGAAAAGACACCCGCATGTAAACTCACTGTAGACTTCTTTCAAACATTTTTGGGAGCAAAAGAGCCAGGGGAACAAAAGAGCCAGGCGCATGTTGGACGTCGAGATGGTCACTTTTGTAACTTTTCTGAGCTTCTCGAGAGGCAAATAGTAGACTGCGGGCAAATTTGCGGCGGGCGTCGGATCGGACAATCGTGTTTTTATTTGTTTACCACTTGGCCAGCCAACAGGGACAGTGGTCGGTTATCAGTTGTCGGGGGCCACCATGATGCAGTATGACGTCATTGAGCAGGACGTCAGCGACATCTTTTGTACAGCTTGTTGGCATGTCTCGGGTGATGACGTAGCGCGTCGTAAATTTCCTCTCCACACCAATGAATTTGTGTCCTGATAGAGAAACAGGAAACGTACCGAGCAAGTCAATACCAGCGCATTGAAATGGAGTGGACGGAATGAGACTGCGTTGAAGAGGTATGGAAAGGAAGTACGCAGGACTTCTTCCTGAGCTGACACAGTTCGAAACCTTCTATATAACGCCACACAGGTCGTAAAGTCCAGGCCAGACGAAACTTCGATGTACGTTGTCATAGGCAAGGGTAATACCCAGGTGGCCCTGCTGTGGGTGCAGCATGCAGCTGTTCGAGAACGGTGGAGTGAAGGTGCTGAGACACACATAATAAGAACTCTGAGCTTCCAAGCGCAGATAGCACAGACTGGCTAACAGAAGGATGCGTTGGATTGGTGGTGAGCTCGTCCATGATTCTGCCAGGGGAGGCATCCCAGCTCTGTTCTTTACGATACTAGAGAAATCGGAAATTGAAAGGACGCAGTTGTGAACTCCGAACTCGAAAGGAGGAAGGGAATCAACTGGGTAGTGGGACAAACAGTCTCCATTACGACGATGCCAACCGGATTTAAAAGTTATAGTGAAGGAGCACTCCTTGAGTCTTAATTTCCAGCGTTTAAGACGGCCAGTAGGTCTTTAAGAAAAGAAAGCCAGAAAGCGCGCGGTTGTAGGTGATTTGAATTTCGCAAACATGGACGACGGTGTGCAGCATTACATTACAGAACGACACCGGCGACAGGGAAGGCAGATATACTCCGTCAGGAACTTCTGGATAGTGAACTAAAGGACATAGACGGCAGCTTCCCGTGGCAAGCGGCAGAATCTGGCGGAGCGAAGGCGAGGGAGACTTGTTGGTCCTCAGAGCAGATGGGCAGGTCGAAGAAGAAAAGACCAGCAGAGTAGTCAATGAGGGAGTAATGAGGAGACAACAAGTCGCGCCCAAGAATTACGTCTTTACGACAGAAGTGGGATTGGCGAAAATTACAGAAGTATGATTATCGCCAATGCTTATACAGGTAGTAAACATGGTGTCTACGGCAGCAAAAACGCTGGCGGTTACGCGGCCGGTGGATATCCCGGCGGGAGTCTCTGCTTTCCTTGGGCGACGGCGAGAAGATGAGCACATAACAGATTCCTGGGCACCAGTGTCAATTAGGGCACGAACTGAAACACCATCCACAGAAATAATAATGAGTGGTGGGTAAAAGTCGCACACAGTTTTTAAGAAGCGGAGCTCCGAGTGTCAATGGCTTGCAATACGGTAGTGGACAGAGATATGCCCCGCTCGATGACACAGAAAGCATATAAAAGGGTGGTCAGTAGTGCGCCATTTCGCTGTATAACGAGAGCTGTACCGGAAGTAGAAAGCAATTTTGGGAGTGGTAGCGGCAATAAAAGGTGGTTCTAGAACAGGGCGGAGTTCATTAGTGGTTTGGCCTGTGCAGATACCCATGTTAGCGACATCTGTGCTGAAAACTGCTTTGATCAGGGAAAGTGTCGCAGTGTACTCAGAAGGTATTGGAGGAGGAAGAGAAAACGGCTTACCAAACAGGTCATGCATCTTTTGCTTAAGAACTGCAAAGGAAGTTAGTTCTGGCTCGTGTGTGACTTCCCACTTGCGTGCCATGCCCTTCAGAAAGAATATATGGTTGGCTACCATTATACTGGCATCCCAACCATTTGCGCTGGCGCACTCATGCAGATAGAACCAGTCGTATACGTTGACGTTGTTAGTGCCAAAGAATGGGCCAGGTGTTGGGCAAAGCCGTGATGACTGTGGGGTCATTGAAGTGAACGCGGTTGCTGCTGGGTCGGCTGCAGTAGACATATTAATACGTCCAATGTGGCGACCGCTGCGGAGGTCCAGCGTGGAGTACAGGGATCTAATTGCAGAACACAGTGGGAAATATGGTTGTAGTGCCCTCAGATAACGGCACATACCCACCTGGAGGATTGGCCACACATGAGTCCAGTAGAGAGTTATGCTGCTATGTAGAAGATTAAAAAAACTAATACATGTATGTATGCTATAAGTACAAAAAGGCCCTACTGATCAGAAAACAAAAAGAAGTAAATTCTACTCAATAAAAACCTGAAGAGAAGAAACAACGGAATCGGCACACCTAGCAGGGAATCAGACAAGAGGGGTTAACAAATTCGTGTACCGCTTAGCGAACTGTCCCGCTGCTGAAGCCCAGCTCATTAGCGCCAAACGAAAATAAGTTTGAAACCGTCAAGGACATATGCCCTGCTGCGGTTACGCAGTGATTACAGCACTCGGATACTGCTCCCTAGAATGCGGGGTCGAATCCCATACTCGGCACCCCCTTTTCTACGGAGGCGAAAAGCAACGCGTTCATGCGCTGTGCTATATCAGCGCACGTTAAAGAACCCAAGGTGGTCTAAATTTCCGGAGTCCTCCATTACGGCGTCTCTCATAGACTGAGTCGCTTTGGGACGTTAAATTCCAAAACCCAACCACCATCGAAACCGGTCAAGGATATAGTTACATTTTTGCAATGATTTTGGCGGAAGAGTTTACGCAGTTAGCCGAAACGGTGACAGGTCAGGAAAGAATATTCTGTCTCTGGTTCATTGCAGCATAAACACATGGCTGAAAGAGTAGAGCTCGATCTATAAAGATAAACGGTAAGGAGAAGAATCCTAAACCCTAAATTTGAGATTTTAAATATAGTACCGCCCAGTTAACCGCCCATAAATTTCAGCGTCGTCCTCTTCCTGCTCAATCTCTCAATTCTTTTTCGTCTCAATACTAGCGAAAGCTCTGTTCATTTGCCTTGTTCGGAAATATTTATACCCAAGTAGCACACATTACGTGGCCCACCTGGGGCCCGTATGGGCAAGTTGGGTTTGGGTAACCACAATAACACCCATGAGGGCCCCCTTTAGGGATCAAGTGGGCAAGCCAAAATTGGGCTTTCCCCTGCTTTTTCCATCTGGGCGTCATATAGGCGCGGAAAAGGCTGACTGATTACATATTCCCACATCTGGCCCTCAAGGGTCCCGCTTGGGAAACTTTAGGGCCGATGCAATTAAAACTTTGGCTCTGTGTAGGAAAAGCCTGGGCTAATCTAATTGGGGCTGCCCAATCAAAAGTCGAATAGGTCCCGCATGGGTCGCGGTGGGGCTAAATACGGGTATGCCCGCACATTGCCTACATGGGACCCTTGAGGGGTACTTGAGGGAAGGTCAGACGAAAATGTGGAATTCATGCAGAAAATTCCTGGGCTGCCCCAAATATGGCTGCCCACCAAAAACCCAGATAATTTCCGCATGGCTGTTAGCGGGACAGGCAAGTACTCCTTCCCGCTTCTGCCCGCATCGGTCCCTTGCGGGGCAATTTAGGGCAGAGGCGATGCAAATGTGGGCCTAAAGCAAATAGATGACGGGCTAGTCCGATTGGGGCTGCCCACGCAAAAACCGAATAGGTCCCACATGGTTCGCGGCCGGGCTGAAAAGCGAGCACGACACCACGCTGCCCACACGGGTATTTCTTGGGGTACGTGCGGGAAAATGCAACATATATTCATAGTCCATACAGTAAAAATAAGGTCAGCCCAATTGGGGCGGCCCATGAAAGGCCGCAGTGGGCCCCAAATTGGCCTTAGGCGGGCATACCGCTCTGAAACGTCTCCACCCTATCTTTGGGGCACCTTTTTTGTTTATGTAAATCACGTTATGCCGGCCACTAATTGCCTCTTCTGGAGGTTTCACATAACTTTCCTAATTATATCTATGCAATGAATAAAGACTTTCTATGTTTACTCTACAAACTACGTTAATTATGCAGTATCGACAGAAAATATGCAACAGTAACTGTTCCACTTTACGGGTATGTACTGAACGACCTCCAAATGTTTCCTACAGCATTACTATTCTGCATGCAGCACCGAAATAAATATTCAGACCAACATGTTGGGGTGATGTGGGCCAGCCCACATTATTGTAGTGTTGGGAATAAATTTATTTCTTGTTACTGAGTGTAGCATACAAAAAAATGTTGCTTAATGTTTCACACGTGATTATTGGAATTTAGGCAGCCCTGAAAATGCCCGATTCAACCCATGAGGGCAGCACGTGGGTCAGCCCGAAACGGACTGGCTTTCGCAAATCCCACACCTGTACAAATGGATTAATCGACTTCAAAATTAAAACCTTGATCAATGGGATGTCACTGCCTGCACAAACGCAGGACAGATTAATGGTTCTGGTGTGCTGCCCACATTCGTCTACCTGGGCTGAATGCGGGCAGCCCTATTTGAGCTGAATGCGGGCAGCTCCATTTGGGCTGCCCACACGGATACAGTTTGGGACCGCTCGCGGCGAAATTGGGCAGCCCACAAGGGGCCCCTATGGGTACGTGTTGAAAATCCCGCATGGGGCCCGTATGGGCTGCCCTCAGGGGCCCAACGCGGCCCCCCCCACGTCATAGCCCACTTTGTGCTACTTGGGTATAGTTTGGCAGATTAATAGGCAGACGCTGAAGCTTCGCCTTACGCGTCGACGCGATAACCCCTTTAACATGGCATTACATTCCGCAATTTTGTCTACATGTTTTCGGTGTACCCTTTTTCGGTGCACGCTTACTCTTTATTAGGTCCCAGTGACACCTCCTTATCCTCCCATGATATATAGAGTTTACGTTTAGGTTAGTTTGTGGAAAAGCAAGATGCCGTATCTGCTGCACCTTTTAGTGGACACCTATACTTAATTATATAAATGTCATCGACCCAGTTGAAATCATTCAGACAAGCCCGCGCGAGATCTGATGTTGCACACCGATAAGTATATCTTACACTTTGAACTCAAACGCTCTAACTGTACCGATAAAACCACGTTTATAGCGCGAACACTCAGGTGCTGAATCGAGCGTAAGCAAAAAAGCGCAACACTATATACACGAGCCGTCGGGTGCGCCGCAAAGGCTTGTCTGCCGCAAGGGCACAGAGGTGCATAAAATACCCTAAGTCACACTTTACGATAAGCAAAAGGGAGAGAGCTACAGGGAGGCGCTTCTTCTTCACTTGCGCGCCTGGAGCAATTCAAAACATGTTGGAGTGTTTTAGTGTACCCTGCTCCATCCTCTTGTACGCCTCACCCATATGGTCAGGTTCCCAGCTTCGCAGTTAATGCATTTATTGTGAGCCCACCGGTGTGTCTGTGCAAGCGCGATGCCGCACCAGTGTATCGTGTTTGCACTCATCTTTTTCTTGATCGCGCTGGTCCTTCAAGCCATCAGATTCTTGATTCTGAAGAACCGAACTAAAATTTTACAATACACAGATTGCTATGTTTTGTGATTTTATTCTTTTGTAGGGTGGGTAAAATGTCAGCACAGTTGAACAAAATGTATAATCAACCAGGTGCAATCATTGCGCTCTTAAAAATAGATTCCCCGTAAAAAACATATTAGAGGATTATCTTGAAGAAACGTAACACAGCTGACATAGACGAGAAATGGGGCAATGGTAGCATTGAAATTGATGCCGACCATTGGAAATAATCACAAATCAACAAGAAGGCGTGAAACCTATCAATAACTAAACTGTTCGACATCGATGGCGGGAAAAAGACCTACCAGTGACTGACAGGTGCCCTCACTGTGACACTCCACCTGACGTCTGCAATGTGCGCCACTTGTTGTGGACGTGTCCATCAACAACGCACATCAGGCAACAGATAATCATCAAGGTGGGCCTGCGGTAGAATCGCGATAGTGATTATGAGAAATGGACAATGGACAATCGCTATACTGCCAACCTTCTCGAATGCATAAGCACAACTGGACTGCACTCCTTCTTTTAACTTTGTATCTCCTGCATCCCATTCCCCCTTTCTGAACTTATTCCTTGTGGCAAACTCTTCGAAAAAAAAGAAAACTGTCACAACAGGTGGCGCCACACCACATTCAGAATCGCCTCAAGCAGCCTCAGATCCAAAGACCACTGCTGGTCGCATGGTCTTTGTATACTACAGCTGGGCAAGTTTTTTAACCACGAGTTTTAAACCTGCGGTGGGCTCCAGTCCAGTGAAACTAAATACGATCTGTTCAGACTCGCCTATGCTAACCTGCTGTATTTGTCATTGACTGAAGTTAATTTTTGGTAAAATCCAAGTAGCTATTTTTTACTTATTGCCTTGAGAGAAAAAGTACCCACGCAGGTATTGTCGATCTCCGAAAACGGCTAGCTACGTTGTTTCCCAGGTAGCACACAGCGGGCTATGAAGGGGGGCCCCTGGTGGGTCCGACGTGGGCAATGCAGGACAGCCCCGGTGGGCTCAATGTGGGTGCTGCAAGAGGGGCAGACGTAGGCCTGAAGGGGGCTGTCGACAAAGCCCCGATGCGCCCCACTAGGGACCGACGCAGGCAGCCCTTGCGGGGCTGCCCACATTTTTCCCGCATCGCCAAAAGGGCGCATCCCGCCAACTCCCCACGATGGTCCTACTTTGAACAGATTCGGGCAGCCGCTTTGGATGAATATTTATTTTTTTTTATTTCGGTTAGCCCCTCAGATAATGACTCAGGACCGATGCGGTTTCTATAGCGTAAGCCGCACTTGGGTTTGCCCACGTTATTCTCATAGGGGTCCGACGCAGGAAATTAATGGGAAGCCTCTGTCCAAGTTTTCCCAATCATTAATTATGCGCATAATTAAGTAATTATTTTATGCGTGTCTGCCCTTTCTAAACAGCCAAAATAATTAATTTTACAATAAATCATGACACTAATCTAGCCTAATGACTTCGTGTACATCTTGTTCAGGCTATGGAGATGTGTGTTCTGAACAGTAATATTGTACCGAGTGTTGCAGGCTATCCACAGCAACATTAGGAGCAACAGCTAGCAATCAGTAGGTTTTAGTATTTTAGCGCAATTTGCATGAGCGCGAGAGCTAAAGCCACGTAATATTTCTTACCGAATAAACATGGCAACAACTGTTATACAAATCATCTATAATAGTAATTTAGGACAACATCTAATACAAATAAAGGTTGGAAATAATCTTTACACAATTGCACGCACGCCTTCTAGCCCAATTACGGTCGATGTGGGACCTACAGCGGTTTTGTGTGGGCAGCCCCAATTGGGCTGGGTGTTGTTTTCGAAACTAAAGCCGACTTTCTGTTGCACGTGCCTTCAAATTCCCCACAAGGGACCAATTCTGGTATCATGCGGGCCGGCCCGCCTTCCAGCCTCATTACGGCCCATGTCGGATATAAAGCAGTTTTGTGCGGGCAGCCCCAATGGGGCTGGGTGTTGTTTTTGAACGTAGAGCACACCTGTAGTTGGACGTGCCTTCAATTATCCCACAAAGGACCAATTTTGGTACTATGCGGGCACACCCGCCTTCCCATTATAGCCTATGTGGAACCTATACCGGTTTAGCTAAGGCTGCCTCATTTGGGCTTCACGAGGGCTTGTCCAAATTGAACTCTTATTTATATTTCACCTGCCCTCAAGTAACCTACAAGGGGCCGATTGGGGCTGCATGTGGGCATGTCCGTTCTTTTTTCCCCACTACGGCCGATGTAGGTCCCACAAAGATTTTATGAGGGCGGCCTCATTTCGGATCTATGAGGGCTTTCCCATAAAGAGCCCACATTTAGGTTGGATTGCCTTTAAATATCCTACAAAGGACCCTTGCGGTCTGGATGCCGGAAAGTGCTCTGCATTAGCCCGAGCATCGCCGCTACGGGACCCATGCAGAAGGAACAGGGGCAAACCCAAATGGGGCTTGCCCACATTTGCCCCATCGGGGACCGATGCAGGTTTTATGGTGGTTGCTCCAGCCCCACTTGCCTACATCGGACCTACTGGGACCGCACATTCTGTGCTACCTGGGTTCTATCAAGCTACAACTTACGCTGTCCTATTTATAGGCCTTCAAAAGTCCTGTCACATCACCAGCTGTAAATATAAATACCTTCGTCAAGTGCGTACAACCAGCCTCATCATAGAGAGCACGTTCTAAAAAAGCTCTGTTATTATTCTGGGCAGTCTCGAAGCTTTAAATTGACGCCGCAGTAACAAGGAAGCTTTTCTATTGCCCAAACATCTTTTTCGGCTTGTAAAGTACCATTCTATGTAAACGCTGCTATGATAAAAACAACGCAGCATTAACACTTTTTCTCTCAAGCCAAAAACAGCAAAATGGCTAATTATGCTTTACAAATTCTTGAATTTAGCGAACGAAAAAAATATATACTGCAGATTAGCATAGGCGACATGGAGCATCTCTAAATTGGCCTCACAGCGCTAAAGATAACCGTATTTTTTAAAAGCTTGGTTACATTTAGCCGGAACATGCAATGTATATATTGTTTCATATAGAAGATGAAGTGTTTTCTTCTCTTGCCTGGTAGAAGGGAGAAGGAGATAACAATGAAGTGGGACTGTTTTTTCCATTTGGCTGCTCGCTGCTATGCCAGTCACAGCCGTCTTGTAATTATACTGTTACATCTTGGTGGAGGTGCGGCCATTGATCCTGCCTTCAGCCTCCGCATGACGAAACTCCACAGCGGCCGGCTTATATTCTTCCCGCCTGAAGACACCGTCCCCATCTTACCAGAGGCCTTGCCATAGGTCATTTTCACCAACCCTCATGATCCTGGCTTTTTTACTGGTACGCACGCTGCGGACGTGAAAGAATGGATACGAAGTACGACCGTGTAGTCAAATATAATCGCTGGGACCTCACACTGATACTAGCTAATTTTTTCTACCTCAAGAGCACTCGGCAGCCTGGTACGAGAGCCACGAAGACCAGTTAACATGTTGGGATGCTTGCAATGAGAAGCTCAGCGAACTCTTTGGAAAACCCCTTGGTCCACAGCTTAACGCAAAGAGAACCTTCGAGATCTGTGTCCAGATGTCTACTGAATTATACGTGCACTACATTCAGGATGTGCTTGCCCTTTGCCATAAAGTGTATTCCAACATGCCGGACTCCCAAAACGTTAGTTATGTCTTCAAGGGCATCGTAAACGATGCATTCAACTTCATGTATACAAAGACTGCACACGGTTGATGTTGTCACGTAGTGGTGACAAGGCCTACACACCAATAAAAGACACAGGCGTGATGGTACTAAAATTAACTCTTTGTTGGGCTGGCTTTCGCCTGCAGAATAACTAATCATCTCGGCGGCGGCAATAGCAACAAACATGCTGATCGATAGTCGAACTAATAATACCTGTCGCACACGTCAACGC
Organism: Amblyomma maculatum; assembly: GCA_023969395.1. Taxonomy (NCBI): domain Eukaryota; kingdom Metazoa; phylum Arthropoda; class Arachnida; order Ixodida; family Ixodidae; genus Amblyomma; species Amblyomma maculatum. The sequence goes on from JAJIZL010038003.1 coordinate 14,273, forward strand.
TCAATTTAAAGGCAGCTCCGAACCATCTAGATAACGTCGCAAACTCTTATTAGCGTAACCTAGAACATTGTAGAAACATACGCGAGTGATCGGAATCCTTGAGACAGAATCTTGGGCGACAAAGAAACTGATAAAGGTGCGTTTCGCGACATTTATTAGTAGCAAACAAAGAATGCACAATTAATGCACATGCCAGAATCAGAATGATAAGGCCGCATGCCGCCGGATGCTAAAGAAACAAAAAATACAGTTTTGAAGGTTTCGAAGCATTACTCCCTCCTTAAAAAACATCGCCTCATTGTTCCAAAGTCTCTATGATGTGGATGTGGCCGGCTGAGCAGGCTTTGTTCCAGCAGGTTTCCGACACACGACATCAGGAATCTGAGTCGAAGACTCTCGAAGGACAGCGCATACTTGGTTTTGTAATGAGACTTACGTCAGCATGGCACTATTCTTGCAGGAGTGGGCCGATCCTCCCCACTTCATTATAATGATTGGTCATGAAGGTTACTGATTCATAGTTAAAGTTCCGGAGCATCTTCTACGCCCCAGTTGGGCTCCTTCTCATGGTCGCGAGAAGAGGTCGAGCCTCCGATTCCATGATGTCACCATCCAGGGGGAACATTCATGCTGATGGGGGTAGCCCTTGTAGTGTGGTCTGGAACCCGTTGATATATAGCCTGCCTCCAGGGGATGCAGCAGTGCACTAATGATTTTCGCTTCCTTATATGGGAGATTGGTGACTGCTTTAGAGGGTTCCTCTTTGTCTTAGATCGGTCGAGGAAGCCGCGAACATGCGACCACGTTTTGACCGTACCAAGTGTTTCCTGAAGCCTGACACAGAGGCTTTACCCATTGGTACTAATTAGCTCTTGCATGTAGCGCTCCGCCGCAATAGTAATTTCAGCTATGCGGTGGCGCATATTGCGATTATGTCGGGGCTTCCTTCACCTGTAGACAAGTCCGCATCAAGCTTCGCACAGGAGGAGAACGAATGGGTCAATCTCTGGCCCCATTTCTGTGGCTTTACCTGCGGAGGGGACCTTTATGTACGTGTGGATCTGTCTCACCCAGTCAGCTAGGAACAGTTGTCCGCCATCGTGTAAAATTAGTTTTTCCTTTTTGAAGGCGTCCCAGTTCGTCCTTGAGGCGCAGCTCACAGCACATGCGCTGCTGGCTGTTACTTGCATCGCCGTTTCAAGAATAAAATGAGCACTGCGCAGAGATTTATCCAGATTGTCCCATGTGCTCGAGTGCTGTGTTCGGACTAGCATCAGGTCAGAGCTAGTATCCCGGTTCGTGCTGTTGCCATGGCGGGTGAAATGGCCGGTTTCAGTCAGGAGATACGGTTGGTTTCGGGTGAAAGCCAAGACCAGCTTACGACCTTTAGGATGTTAAGTCACTTAGCCTCACGAAAGATGTGACGCTTTCAAAGCACCCATAATTAGGAATGAATTTTGACGTGATTCATTAATACTGAGTTAGCGTGAAAGTGCTGTTCAAACACGTCCATCTTGCTGGCTTTTCAGAGGGTTATATACATTCAACATAAAGACGCTTGACATTCATCTGCAACGTGGCAGCAGCTTGAGCAAGATGAGTGGACTATTTGAGTGTTGTGTCACAGAATGATCAACCGCGGTGATATTTCAAGATGACTAAAGTGGCTACGCATGGACGTGCATAGAGATCAGATGTTTTCTGCATGAATATAATTAACATCTGAGCATGGTGTGTTTCTTGGATGCCAATGAAGCGTGGGTTGTGTTCATGAGCGTCTAAAAACTGCTGCAGACATATCTTTTTCTGAAAAAAGCTCTGCAAATCCAATACCTTGCGTGGTCTGAGAAGTCTTTGCTATTAACGTTTCTCGTCGTGATTAGTTCAGGCTCGAATAGGGGCTACTTTTTCATTTAGGGCAGGACAAATTCTGTGGCCGGCCGAATGATTCAATATTTTTTCGGCATGCCGGCATGCGGCACAACAAACAGAGGAGTGCTGCGAACGTACAGTCCCGGTGTTGATGCGGTGGGGTCCACTACAATGCATACAGATGGCATTTATGGGATCGTCTCCATATGGTCACTGACTCAGCCTATGTGCACACTTAGAGAAGTGCGTAAAAAGGGAAGCTGCTAATCCTCAACAAATTCAAATGGCAGCCAGCCCACAGTGACGCATCAGGCTGCCATCAAGCTGCAAAACGCATCAAGGTCCACATAAATAGCATGTCTACGAGTTTCACATCTTTATTGGAAGCACGCACCTTAAAGGTATCAGAATGCAGCTGCAGCAATGAATTCGGCTGATTTCAGGCAGCAATCAGATATTCGGTGCTGCAATCTGCATCCACTCCAGCAGGCTTCACGTGAGAAGTTCTCTGTTGAGAGACTCGAACAGTGACCGAAGCCAAGGCGACCTCGATATGGTAGCAACTCCATAATGCAGGTCAAGGTCTGAGCGATCCTTGGAGATGGCTGTGACCTCAGGCTGGCATGTCACAGAGTGACGGGTCTGGTGTCGTCTGCCTCAGAATAGATGTTATTCTTCAGCACAGTAGTCCTCATTATGATAAGGACTGGTTTTCGCAGCTAGCAAAGAATCGGGTTAATTAGCGAAATATGAGAGAGGCCTTCGCCCTGCAGTGGGTATAGTCAGGCTGATAATGATGCTGATGATGATCGCAGACTCAAAGCTGACAAGTGATTCACCAGGATCGCCAGGCAGACTGATCGCGACGCAACTGACTTCTTTTGAATGATTCTTATTAGGCTGCCCGCGCACTACAGCTACAAAGGAAACAGGCTCCTTGAACTGCAGTCGCTACTCAGCAACCAAGGCTTTAGGAGTCTGAACCTTGCAGTCTCTTTCAATTACAATGGCGAGAACCACTTCTGAACATACCTTCACCACACATGACCGCGAAGAACTTCTAGGACTTTCGAAATGTTCGCTTACGATCGTGCTAAGCTCCGCACGAATAGTGGTGGGAACTTAGTAACGAGAATTCAAGATCATCACAATGATACCTTCGTGGAAGGCCATGCCTTTCTCAGAACTGCAGAATTCAGGAAGTGTAGGAGAATTAGCCGGTTATTCCAAAGATGACTGATGTGTGTAAGCGGCAAGGGAATAGTGAGGCCGCTGCTCATGTCCATGCAAACATGAGTATCTCGTTTATGCTATGGTAGCTGTACAAGCGGTACAAATACATCGCGGAATTCAGAACTCTTCGCCTAGTGTAGGCCACCAAAGAAGCCAGTAAGGCTAGATGAATGGCCTTGAACTTCATTCGATGTGACACTAATCGGTAAGATGCCCATCAGCCGAGCAGCCAAGCTGACGAAACAACAAAAATTTGGCTGTGGCAGGGAGTCCCAAGGACGGCAAATGTTCAGCCAACAAAGCCGGCCAAGACAATTAAAGAGGGCATCAAACAAAATAAAGTCAAGCGGTGGCCTTGTGATAGAGCATTCCCCTCGAAAACGGTAGATACCAGGTTCGATCCCTGGTGCCACCGGACATCCACCGATTCGAAATGGCTGCAAGATTTTCCTCGGCATGATGATTGGTTCTTGTGGTGCGAAATGGTTTAGAAAGGCTGATGGCCAAAATGTTTGAGCCGGTGGTACAGTGATGCGTTTCATCATCGGACAACAATAACTCCATCAAGCGTGGCAGAATTCCGTATATGGCCTTTTTTTGAACCATTATATTTGCTCCATGGGCCCTTTTCTGAAGTTTTTCAGCACAGAAGAACCGAACACCAGGCCGGGGAAATTTTGTACTCGTTGAAAACTGGTGGGTACCTGGCGGTACCGGGAATTGAACCTTGTACCTCCCGAAAACGGTCAGCAGGTTTTCTTATTTACCTAACAACAATATTATAGCAGAAGTGGATGCATATAAATATATTTGTACCATGCTTACGAATAAGCTAATTTAGTCGTATTACATATCAGCCATTTGCTCTTCGACTCTTAGTAAACCGTGCTCCTTGGGCACAGCCTTGCTTGCGCACCAGCTCAAGCAATGCTGTTCGCCTATAATGAGTGCAGTGGAGCCAAACCTAGACATGCCGCCATTTGTTGGATCCTTAGCCGTAAAAAGATATGCTACAGCACTAGAGGGTGCAGCAAAAAAAAAGCTTTTCGGTACAATTTTTGTAAATATAAAAGGTGGGGCTCACATAACATAATAACGCAGCAGCATAACGTAGACTTTCTTAAATCTCGTCAAATATTTAGTCGCCTCGCCTTTTGCATCACTGCCTCTAAGCTATAGGAAGTTACACTTACCAGATTGTGTTAAGCCGCATCGTTCCAGAAAGACGACTCACACACTGTAACTGCTTCGCTCTAATTGTTGCAAGAACAAATACATACAAACATTGCTTTTCCCAAGACCTGTCACTGAGTGGAATTGCTTGCCATTGCACATTTTCTCGGCGAGCGACATTGTTTTTTTTTTTAAGTCGATATTTATTGCCTCAGGGCATCAGTAGGTTATGAGATGAAGGATGAATAAATGATTAAATGAATGGAAAAAGGTTGGCTGATTTTATGAAGTCCAGAAGTGAGCGATGATGAGGTCCCTGCGTCCAAGTGACGTATGAGGCAGGATTGGTTGCTGAAAGGCCAGCTATTCTCATGTGCCGGAATCGTGTTGGCTTGAGTGCTGGGCAGTCCCACAGCAAGTGGTGGATGTCGGCCTCGACATCTTCGTTGTTACAGATCGGGCATCCTGGGCGAGGACATTGTTAGAGTTGGAGTGTAAGCTCTTGTGTTGATGGCGTGTCGCTCGTTATGAATGCTTCTTGTACGTGATTTATTTTAGAACCATAAGCTTATTTAAAATATTTTCATGTTTTTGTGACTGATGTCCTACTGCATGGATCATTTATATGTATTCTCTGCAGCATTTTCAAATAGGTAAAAATAGATCCCTGCAGGGACAGAAAATGGGCGACCTGCCTCTTCGATTTCATCTTCATTTCATTTCATCAGAATGGCTCTTACAAACTCATTAACGTCATAATCTATCTGGCGGACGTGGCGAACCTCTGCCTTCGCTACCACGAGGCTGACTTCTAATCTTGCGAGGGTCTGAATTTAATAACTTTGCAGAACTGTTCGGCCGAGCTGCAGTGCACAAGCTTTGCGCTGAACAACGCTTACGTGATAGTGCTCAGCCAACCGGTGAGATCTTCACAAGTTACTATTGATGAGTACGACTGCTTAAACGCGTCATACCGGTCATGTCGGAAGCGGATAAGATCCATCACATTCTCAGAGGCATTGCTGTAGATGCGTTTCAGTTGGCGCTGGCGAAAACGTCTACCACCGTCAGTGAAGTCAGGATATGTCAGTGCTACGAACTCCGGAAGCAGGATGCTTCAAGCGGCACTCGGTGGGTACGACAGGACCCAATCCGCCCCGACCATTGTGGTTTTACGTCTTAAGACACTATGTTGAGTTAACAGATCAAAGCATTTGCTGGCGAGGAGGTAGCATGGCAGCTGTTACTCATTCGCCTATTTTGAATACTCTTCCTGCCTCGTTCCTGAGCTGGCTTCATTTTTACCGCACGGCATTGTTCTGCATAACGACCAAAGTTTGAAGAGCATTTTTTATGCAGTTTTCCCGCGGTTATATAAGTACAAATCGAATAGTGCATTATAGAACAAACGCTTTACATGCCCGCATCACAGGTAATAAGAATGGATGGATGGATGGACTAAACTTTAATGTCCAACAGATAAGGTGATCTACCCACCCCCCGACACGCAGGTCAAGGTGCGGGTGCCGCCGCCTGAGAGGCAGGCCGCCAAGTCACCTAACAGAAGAAGAAAACTTATTTTCATGATTATATTCATGCCAAACCGCGACAATATTCAATGGTAGTGAGGTTGGGCCGAACCGGAGAGCTTTAAGTATTGTGCGATTTATTAGAAATGCATTTTTCCACTGACCATGAATATACAATACTGAGTGTTTTGTTTCTACATTTACAAAGTGGTGTCCACCAGTGCCAGTTAAAAACGCGGCTGATGTCATGTGTGTAAATTGCATAATGGATAAATAACCTGACATAAAAACTACCTAATTATTGAAGCTGTCACAGGCACAGTAACCGATGACAAGAGATGATAACGGCAAATTCAAAGTTGTGCTAAATAGCCTATTATAAACAAGTAAGAATGCTGAAATCTACGCGGGACGTCCTTTTCAGCTGAATAACTTCCCCTCTGTTAATTATCCCACTTGGACGCTCTACAGAATTATGTCACCAAGGTGGTCATGAAGCTATCAAAAGAAACAGAAAATTTGAATCTGCCTTCACAACAGAATTCCGCAAGCAACGTGCTCCTCAGAAAATTTTGTTATATGCTTCATGTTGTCTTTTGGTTTTCGGCCTAACCCGATTATGGATGTAACGGCTGAAACATTGATATTTCCTTGAACTTCATTGTCGTTATCAATATACTGAAATATACACAAGAAAGAACAGCGACTGAACATCAAATTTGCGAACAACAGGGCATCATTTCGCACGGAAGCTCACAAGTGTTCATTTCTTGCCGATTTTTTGTGCTAAGTTACCCACTACGCGAGGTGGTCGTTGCACTTTCCAAATAAACTGTTGAATAAACTTTTCATTTTATCTATTATTTCGTTACAAAACTATTTAAACTTCTTCACAAACATTTTTCAGACTCTTCGTCGTCCCATTAGGCTTGAAATAACAAGCTGTGCGGAAGCTCCGTCGTGCTGCAAATAACTTGCGAGATTGGATAAAGTAATGAATTTACTAAGGAATGAACACTTTTCTTTTACTGAAATGGTTCTTATAAAAACTAAGAAAAGGCGAAGTATTGATGGTTTGGATGATTGACTTTAATGGCGCATGTGGAGATTGTCCTAGGAGAGATATACCTCCGGTATTTGACATAAGCCCACTAGGCAAAAATCGCGCAAAACTATGCGCATTGCCCTTCGGAAATTTGCCCCCTCAGATAGCCGACACACGGAATCACTGATATTTCTACATTGTATTAATAACTCCTCTCTCCGGATTTCTTCGAATAAGTATCTAAATCCGTCTAAAGCATCTACTACTAGAAGACACCATCACCTATATATTGTGCCGTATTTTGCCGTACTGACGGCTTTAATACAGCTTTTTTCTTCGAGTGATAAAATGCTGAAATTTGCTGCCTGCTGCTACTCGTTCTCTTCCGTAAAAACATTTTTAACGACCTTTGAATTTTAAGAGGTCTTTTTTGCATTGTATTGTATTTTTTGTTTGTTAATGATTTGTATTATTCATGTCGCCTCTGTTTTTCTACAATGTCCTGTTCTTTGTTCCCTACACTACGTCCTCCAAACCCCTTCCTGCAATAGCCCAATAGGGCTGCAGTATGTTCAAATATATAAAATAAATAAATTTTATTTAATTTAAGGCTGTTTTCTCTTTTATCAGAAATTTCGTTGACACAACAATGTGGCCCCTATACACAGGGCATCCCGACCATGCAGCGGAAGACGGCAGTGACGTAGAACACTGTAAAGAAACCCCGCTGGCTTCGTTTCCCAATACCTCTGAAAAACAAAAACCATTGTTATATTGTAGTTTAGCTGAAATTTTGCCGCTAACGTGACAACTGGCTCACATATCCGTGCAATTCAACATAGGTCTAGTTAAATCTTAAGAAACATAATATTTTGACGTTACAAATTTCTTGTGTATCATGTTGTACCTACTCGCTACAATTAGGCGATGTATTAGATAATAACATAGGTAAAGCTGTGCTCTTCTTCACCGAGGCCTAGATTTCAAATTCCCTCGAACGTTAAGATGGCTCTCATTTGTGCCAAATATAATTCTGCAATTAGCTTTCACGAAACGTGATTTCGACAACATCGTACAATGATGTTTCCTACAAAGACCTGCCTGGTCGAACGCTGTGTTGTGTTTACATGAAATTCCCACCTGCCACTCCCCCTCACATGAGACGTCCAGCAAAGGAAAAGAGATGGAGGAAGATATTGAGTTTCTTACATAAACCATATCTGTTCTTTAAAAATTGCTAAAGGACATTTTGGAGACTGTCACAAAGGTCAAGCTGAAAAACCTGAAGCAGTATTACCTTCTCATTGTCACTTGTAATTTGTAGTAGGGTAGTGGCTTCGAGCCTAAACACATTAATGTAGGGAGGTATTTACCGCAGTACTTTTCCTGGACGCATTTTCCGGTGTGGTCCAAGTAAAGGTTTTTTCTGCATTTGCACGTCATGAATCCATTTGTGCATGTAGCTTGCTTTGCTCCAAAGCACAGAGGCGTAGGGATAATTCCGTTAGCACAGGCAACCTGCTCAGCATTAGAGCTGCACCCTGTACAGAATCAAGTCAAAAAGCGCGGTTAGCGTCCCTATCCCACCTCTCCTGTATAATTTCGTATACAAGAAATTTTTAAGCTTTCCTAAATATAGGCATCAATAACAAACAATTTATAATTGATTTAAAATTAGCACTGCGGTGTGAGTGGGTGATGTAGTACCTCTTGCAAACATATGCATCTAAGTACTTGTCCAATCAAAAGTGAACACGAAATATCAAGCTATGACAGATGACATCTTGAGTACACTACAGCTGGGTGGAACAAATTAGAACCTAAAATCTGAAATAAAGTTTAGGTCAGATAATCTCTAAAATTATTGCTGATCCACACAGTGTCAAATATATTTTAGTAACATGTCATTGAGGACGCTGTGAACAGTTAACAAATTGAATCGCAGGTTCTTTGGTGATTTACACAAGAAGCCAGACATATGATTCAATGAACGTAGTATATGCCATAATTTTCTCACACAATTTAAAGAATTGTTTTGCGGCACTTTTCTGAGCGTTGGTTCTGACTCAGTCATGAAAGGCTATTTATTCTGCGAATGTAATCAGAAGCACCAGTTTTGTTTCATAAAGCGATGTTTTATTAATTGAAGAAAGCTTTATATCGCCTATTATATACAAAAATTCGGGTTGTCCATTGGGAAGATTCTTCTCAATCATCATCATCACCAGCCTGACTATACCCACTGCAGGGCGAAGGCCTCTCCCATATTTCTACACTTAACCCGGTTCTGTGCTAGCTGCATCCACTCGACCCCTGCGATTTTGATTGATTGATTGATTGATTGACTGATTGATTGATTAATTTTATATGATCAGGGTATTCTTCGCGGTTGCTCCTTTTGTAGAGCCTTCAGCATTAGTTTGTGTCCTTATTCCAGGGCTCCACTTGCTTCCGCCGCCCGTAGACCACGCTGTATCAGACCTCGTTGGTCTTCACAGCGGTCGCCGGACAGCATTGCATTCCATTGCTCCGCACTAGGGTCTTGTATGACGTTTACCACGTCAATATTTTGGCACGTCCATGTTATATGATACATCTTCGGTTTTTCACTACACCACGGGCATAAGGGCGGATATGCCGTGGGGTTAATAATGTTTCGTAAGTACAGATTCGAGAACGTCCCTGTCTGTAGTTTTCGCCATATACCGGCCTCTTCTTTGTTGAGATTTTTATGTGGTGGCGCGTATCTACGTATCTCCCCCCTATAATATGCAAGTATCGCCGAGTACTCGCAAGGCACCGGCTTACGTTCTTCGCGATCGGATGGTCCGGGAGCTCGGCATCGTACATATCATCGAGCTACCCGATCCGCCTCTTGAATATCCGCCATTCCATTCCTGCGTGTCCCGGCACCCATATGATACTGTGTTGTATAGGCCTGATCACTCCTTCAGCGTTTTGTATTACATCACAAGCCGTCTCAAGGAGTATACACATGGCGGCCTTGTGCACCCTGCCGTCTCTAAAATTCCGGCAAGCCATTTGAGAGTCGGCTAGAATTGTTAGCCACCGTCTTTTACGAAAGCCTTCCGCCACCGCTAGAGCCACGGCGGCTTCTTCCGCTTCCGTTACAGAGCAGTCTCTGATCGATGCGCTTGCAACCTCCTTGTGTCTGGAGTTGACCACCGTCGCAACTGCCTTCAGTCTGTCCTTTTCGTACGTGGCTGCATCACATACATCACTCTCTTCTTCTTCTCGAGACTTCTTTCCAAAGCTTTCACCCTTGCCTCGTGTCTGTCCGCGTGGAGCCGAGGGTCCATGTTTCTTGGCATCGGGGCTACCCTTATCATCATGCGTGTCTCATCTGGAATGTTGCACATTCCTTCAACATTCCGCAGCTGGCCCTGGTACCCTAACCTTTTTAGGAGGGCCCTTCCAGTCGTTGTCTGGGTGAGTCGTATTTTCTGCATGTGCAGCAGGGCTTCCTTATGTTCTTCGAAAGTGTTATGGAGCCCCAGAGCTAAGAGCTTCTCCTTCGACGTCGTTTCGGGGAGGCTTAGCGCCGTCTTATACGCCGATCTTATCATGGCCTCCGCTTGGATGGTTTCAGACTGGTTGAGAGCCTGGTAGGGCAGGTGTAGGTCACTCTGCTTACCACCAGACTCCCTCCCAGCCTGAGCGTGTCTTCCTCCCTTAGCCCATGTCTTTTCCCGGTTACTCTTCTTATCATTTTTGCTACCTGTGACGTCACCGTTTTTAGCAGCGCTAGGGTGTGGGTACTGCGCTGGTTTGACTGTATCCACATCCCCAACATCCGCACCATGTTTTTTTCTGGTATTTCTGCCCCGTGCAGCAGTATCTTGAGACCCGGTTCTTTTGCGATCTGCTTTTTTGTTTTGCTGCCTCACCAGATTCTTATCAGCTCCGACTTTTCTTTCGAGCATGACAGCCCCCGCGCCAGGACGTACTCTTCCACGCAAGTGGCCGCCGATTGCAGCTTCTCCTCTTTCTCTCCGAGGGATCCCGTATTAGTTCAAATTGTTATATCGTCCGCATACAACGCATGACCGATTCCTTCGATTTTCTCTAATTTTCTGACCAGCCCTATCATTGCTACATTGAATAGCAGCGGTGAAATGGCTGACCCTTGCGGCGTGCCCTTGTTGGGTACGTGGAACTTTTCGGATTGGATTTCGCCCAGTCGCAGCGTGGCCGTCCGGTCCGACAGGAACGCCCTGACATAGTCGTAGATCTACCCACAGCCGAGCTTCTCAAGCCCTTCGAGGACCGCGCCATGGCTCACGTTGTCAAATGCACCTTTGACGTCTAAGGCTATGACGACGCCCTCGTTTTGCTTTCGTTACTTTCTGGATGACTTCCTCCTTTAGCAGTAGCAGGAGGTCTTGTGCTGATAGTTTCGCTCGGAAGCCGAACATGGTTTGGGAAAATATATTTTTATCTTCCATGTAATTCTACAGCTTTTCGGCGACCACCCGGCAAACTCTATGACCCCTGTGAACTTCTTAACCTCATCCACCCACCTATCTTTCTGTCGCCCCCTGCTACGCTTTCCTTCCCGTGGAATCCAGTTTGTTGCCCTAAGCGACCATCGGTTATCCTCTCTTCGCACTACATGTCCTGCCCATGTCCATTTCTTCTTCGCAAGTTCCACTAGAATGTCAGTAACTTGAATTATTTCTCTGACCCACTCTGCACGCTTCCTATCTCTTAATGTTACCCCTACGATTTTTCATTCCATAGCCCTCTGGGTTGTCCTCAACTTAAGTAGAACCCTCTTGGTTAGCCTCCTCGTTTCAGCCCCATAGGTGAGTAAAGGCAAGATGCAACTGTTGTATACTTTCCTCTTGAGCGATACCGGTAAGCTGCTAGTCGTAATCTGCGAGTGCTTGCCAAATGCGCTCCATCCCAATCTTATTCTTCTTGTTATTTCCTTTTCATGGTCCGGATCTGCGGTTACTACCTGTCCAAAGTAGACATATTCGCCTACTACTTCCAGTGCTTCGCTACCTAATGTAAACTGCTGTTGCTTCCCGAGGCTGTTGAACATTACCTTAGTCTTCTGCATATTGATTTTCAAGCCTACGTTTCTACTTTTCCTGTCTAGGTCATCAATTATTATTTGCAGTTCATCCCCCGAGTTGCTTAACAAGGCAATTCATCAGCAAATCACAGATTACAGAGGTATTCTCCATCTACCCTTATCCCTAACTGCTCCCATTCCATATCTCTGAATACTTCCTCTAAGCAAGCTATGAATAGTACTGGGGAGATTGTGTCTCCTTGCCTAACACCTTTCTTTATGGCAATTTTGTTACTTTCTTTATGCAGAGCTATGGTTGCTGCGCAGCCACTATATATATCATCCAGCACTTTCACACACGGCTCGTCTACCCCCTGATTTCGCAATGCCTGCATCACCGCCGAGGTTTCAACTGAGTCAAATGCTTTTTCATAATCAATGATTGCTATGTATAAGGGCTGGTTATATTCCGAGCATTTTTCTATCACCTGATTGATGGTGTGGATATTATCGATAGTAGAGTACCGTTTCCGAAAACCTGCTTGATGCTTTGCTTGATTGGAGTATAAGGTTGTCCTGATTCTATTAGCGATTACCTTAGTAAATACCTTTATACGTAACAGACAGTAAGCTGATTGGTCTGTAATCTTTAAGGTCCTTAGTGTCCCCTTTCTTATGAATGAGGATAACGTTTGCATTATTCTATGGTTCCGGCACTGTCGATGACACCAGGCACTGCTTATACAGGGTGGCCAGTCTTTCTAGCACGATTTGCCCCCCGTCGTGCAACACATCTGTAGTTATCTAATCTTCTCCAGCTGAATTTCCCCTTTTCATATTTTATAATGCTTTCTTGACCTCGTCCTTAGTCACTGGTGGAACGTCTGACTGTCTTTCCTTACCGCCAATCTCATTACGGTCCTGACTACTTTGGCTGCTGTAGAGATCTGTATAGAACTCCTGAATAAGATGCGCAAAAATAATCACACCTGAAAGGAAGTCAGTGGTGGAATTTGTGAAGTGCAAGATAATTTTCACATTTTCCTACTTTTCCAAAGCCTCTATACTAAAGAATCAAGCACCACCCCGAAAAAACAACTGAACTGATGGCTACCAAAGATGCTGTCGTACAGGAATAATTTTCGCTGGTGAGGAACAACGTTGTTTGCACCAGCACTGCAAGGACACAGTACGAAGAAAGATTATACCAATATAATAATTCACGCCATTCGGTAAAAGAAGCCTTCACTATACAGCCAGTTTTTGCCTGTGACCGTGGTTACGACATCTTTCGAACAATGCTCTCCGTGATCTCCTACTTTAAATCCCATACCGGCTTGCGGTTATGTCAGTTTATTGTATTACTTAATACAACATATTTTAAGGAAATAAAAATGACAGCTTTAAACCAAGCTTACAACTTTCTCAACTAAACCCTGTTCCGTTCTAATGTAGAAGTTGTAATTGTGGTCACAACACTTTTATCAAAAGACAGGACAGCCCAAACAATTAAAGAGCACTGCAGAATCTGCATTGGAGTACTGCAAAAGCACGGATGTTGCTGTTGGTTGATTGTGGTTGCTTCTAGCTGCATAATTCACTTCTTGCTTGCCCATTTTAGTCTTTGGTGCTTTCAAGTTGCGCGCCAATTACGTCCTATACATTTTGTTGGCTCTACTTCCGGTTGTGTGACGTCACATCCTTGACATCACCCTAATTGACTGCCTGAATTATATACTTTAGTCTTTGCTACTTTCAAATTGCACACAAATCACTTTCTGTGTCCTTTTTGGCTGACTTCAGGTTGCGCGAGGTCACATCATTTGATGTTACTTTAATTGACTGATTTAATTTACCGCGTTAGTATTTGATGCATTAGAATGTAGCGCCAAGCCATTTGCTAATGAGACCATTTCGGCTTTACGTTTACGTTTTTTGCTTCTCAATAATTGCCAAATACCTTATTGATTTAATTATGTTTTTCGGACACAACATCACAACACCCTCTATCGATTGACACCACTCATTAGCCTGTACCACTTCTCAATTACTCACAACTGCTGCGAAAAACGTTTACATTTTTGTCTGTAGTTAATTTACTTATACAACTTATTGGCCTAATTATTTTTCGGACACAACATTACACCAGGTTCTATCGATTGACATAACTCATTACCTCTACCACTTCTCAATTATTCACAACTGCTGTGGACATGAATTTGCTGACAGGGTCTTCAGACGCGGCTTGCGGACGCGATCTACGGACAGAAATCTGTGAACATAGCGAAGTAATGTTTTCGCATTAATAAATTTGTTTAGCATGTTTCGTAAGTGTAATACACTGGAAAGTAATTGAAATTGTTTGCATTTATGCAATTTCAAAACGAGGTGTCCGTGTTTAAAACCGGCCACTCTATGGTTTAGCTGTGTTTCTGAGGCATTCAGTAAAGATTCGTGCAGATTAGGGGGCTTATTATGCAAATCCACGCCACTTTGGATTTTTGCAAAAGCGGAATCACACTTGGGAGTTCTAATTTCAACCAATCGGGGAGATGTCTTCAGAACAGCCAAGTAGCAAGATTTCATTCCTTCACTTTTTGCTTTTCAGTGAAATAGAGCAGAACACTTATTCTGGGAAGAAAAGAACAGACAGCCAGGAAATCCTTAAAGAGAAGACATTCATTCTTCTCACTTCTGTGACTGCTCATGCTGCTAGAGGCAATATAACTTATATATTTTTTTTTTTTATTATATATATATATATACCACCTTTTTTTTTACTTCAGACTTCCTTTATAGCAGGAAACTCCTCTGTTTTCGGGATGCTTGTAAATTCAGTAACGGGAAATACGACAGAAAACTGCAGATATGAAATGACAAACGGCTTCTATTTGCAGTTGTAAACGCGTCGTAAAATTCAGCTCCTTTAAAATCAGATGTTTCCGCCCTATTAAATTACTCTGAAAAAAAAGGCACTGCGTTTGGTAATCCTCAGAGACATCGACGCTTCCTGCTTCATGCGCGCCTTTCGTTAACGTGTCTTTAAATTTCCTTTTATATCTGGTCCCTGTTTCGAGTTTGTGTCGCTTTCGAAATTTTTGCTGTCTCCCTGACCTCGAGTGATATGATTGGTGGACACTGTTGAACCAGAAACGGTTGGAATCAAATTTACATCCGGTTTCTGTATTTCCATCAGTCAGATGGCCCGAGGTCAGTGAGTTACAGACTTTCCATAACGACGCAAACTCGGAATATGGCCTCTACAAAGCTATCACTGAGTAGCATTGGCGCCTGTCGAAAAAATTATGGGCTTCCTCTCATTTTCGCCTTTATTCATGCACTGATTCACAAGAATCAGGTGTGCACATTGTTTTCATCAACATGTTCATTTAGTTAATGATCCTAACCCATTAAAACATTGTAGATAAGCGTACGCCATAACGCAGACATAAAACTAATTTATATACGTAAATCTCAAATGTTTTTTGTTTTTAGCCTCGGCGCTTGTCTCTGAAAGCTTATTCACTTATCTTTAACTACTTCGGTGTTTCCATACGTTGCACTGTTTCACTTTCCGTGTCTCATACTATAGTGCCTAGAATATATTGGCTAGTGTGCCGACCGAGGCCTCCCGGGTGGCACCATGAGCGATGAATGCCGGCGGCCGCCGCCAGGAGCGCTGCAAACAGGGTGGGTACCAGCCGCGCTGTCTGCTGCCTACCGCGCTCTCACATCTTCGGCAAGAGGGTTGCTTGCACTGCATTTCAGCTCTCATTAAGTCGCAACAGACCTCAGCTATAACTGAAGCCGCTGACTACAAGTTTCAGAGTGTGTGTTTTGTCTTGGATTGGAAGCGGCGCACATATTTAACGCTCTTGCGAAGGCTTCTGCGAAGTTTGAGCATCTTGTTCCGGACATCCCGTGCTCACAAAGGGAAACCCAGAATTTCTATTCTAACAACAAGTAAAGCATAGGCATTTATTGATATAAAATACATTTGTAATCTCTGGAACAAAGTGAAATGCTTCATTTTTATTGACATGCATATATGGTTCTTTCTGCGCACTGTACACTTGCTGACAAGTAAACACGTACGCGCAGTTTTATTTATATATTGTATATGCGAACAACACAGGAAACAAAGTCACGCAACACACTTCTTATGTATATGTAATAATAAACACAGGCACATATATGGCAGAATTGCACGAACATCAGAACACAAACGAGGAACCTTTACTTACAGCGGCTAAGGTACATCGCGGCATGTGATTGCACACAAGGTTTTGCCGAAGTCACCATCTTTTGAATGAAGAAGCTGACGATTTTTTTTTTCAGATACACAATACGCACGAGACGCGGCCGGTTCATCGCGAGGAAGCTCGTTGGTAATGCCGCGCTTACGGTGAAACATGCGCCTAATATATAACTGCATCCATATGACATATATGTGCAGCGCTAAAGGACAATCGAGGGACACAGAAAAGGTACACAACACAGGTGCTGTCTGTAGCGCCTGATTGTGTACACTTTTTGTGCTACACACATATGGAGCACCATTACCGACTCGCCCAAGTTTCCATCCTTGTGAATATAACTGCATGCTCTAAATATGTTTCTCGCCAACAAAAGCAGTTGCCGTTTACCTTCCGTCATTTCTATCGATGCTTCGTTCCCATTGTACTGATTTATTTATAGGAACGGAAAGGCGCGGTAGCTGTCTCACTTGTTTTCTGTGCGTACTTACGTAGCATCAAATATAGCGCAGTAATACGTACGCTCCTTGTTCTAGCGGTAGCCCCGTTTGCCAAAAAAGCAGTTGTTTTCTCTGTGCACCACCGCCTTCTCTTTGGCATTTTTCTCTGCACTTTAGTGAGAGGCACTGGGAAAACAACACTCGGGAACAGCGCTTCACCAATGGCGACACAGTAAAAAAAAAAAAAAAAAAAAAA
>JAJIZL010038003.1:31217-44554 GCA_023969395.1 Amblyomma maculatum
AAAAAAAAAAAAAAAACCGATGCAATCGTCGCCGAGCAGGTAGAAGTGCGGAACGACTCGCATGAGCAAACACCTACACCGTAAACAAACTGCTGCACCTTCGCGAAAGCAAAAGACGCGCAGAAGCAGGTTTAACACGCACTCACAACACCAACAGATTGCTGTATTCTGAAGTGAGAAAACTGCATCGTCTGCTCAGGTGGTACCCTCCCGACAAGCAGCGCCCTCTGCCGCTAACGATTGGCTTTCATTGCAAACAGCGCCATCCTCGCCCATAGGGAAGCGCGGGCGCTCGGCACACTAGCCAGTATATTCTAGGCACTGTACTCATACTGATGACGGCTTGGCAGCCATTGTAGGTGAGTAAAGCCCAAGCAGCCAAAGAGTTGGGCAATAGTACCTTCAACAAAAATCAGCTTTGAAAGCCTTTGCAAATATCTGGCAATGCTCTGTCCATCTAGAGAATGCTGAGAGGTGAGCTTTCTTGTTGGTCAGTTGGTTGGTTGGTTCACAGGAAGGGAAAGGCATGGTATCTGTCACACTTGCTCTGTGGACACCTGAACCGCGCCGTAAGGGAAGGGAGGAAGGTGGGAGTGAAAGTGGAAAGAGAGAAAGGGGAGCCGTAGTGAAGGGCTACGGAGTAATTTCGACCACCTGGAGATCTTTAACGTGCGCTGACATCGCAGCTTTCTTGTACAGATTAGTTTTCTTGGCCACCAAGCATACATTCTGCCTCACCTTCTGTATCTTTGCGCGATGTTTTTCTCTTTGCGAATTAAAATGATCGCTTAGCACGTTTCCAAATTGTTCAAAACGTTTACTGGAGGTATCAGGTTCGTACGAAAAAAATTCACAGCTCTTCTTTTGTTTGACAGTGTTTGTCCGAGGATTTCTTCTCTAACTACGGCTGAACCATTGTATAATTAGTATGAAAGCCCTAATTCGGAAGATCAGAGCCTAGCAAAAGCGTTTAACGCTTCTGCAGCCACTCTGATTGGCTAAGGTGTTTCGTCATATCACAACCACTTGGCCTCGCGTGTGTGATTCAAACTTCTCAGTATAGCGGCTTCAACGCCTGTCTCCGCAATGCGTATTTAAAGTTTTCTAGCGAATAAATGGAGTAATCCAGCTTCTTACTAACCAGTGACTGATCATGGCCTCTTGTAGTTCTTCAACACTAAAACATGTCAGAACGAATTCGAACTGGTTGGGGTCGCACTCGGTATCAATAGCAGAGCATCTCAACAAATGACCCCTCGCAGCAGGTCCTTCGCTCTTTGTAATCAGGTTAAAATGCATTTATATATCTTGTATTTGACGCGGTGGCTCTGAAATGGTGCGAAATACAGAGCTGATAGCAACGCTGTGGCTGCTACTAAGCAACAACTGTCTAGGTGGTGGACCACTCGAACCACTGCATGCTGAGCCTGACGCTAGCAGTCAAAACACTGACACCAGCACCTGACGCTTGTTTACTTTCCCACTATTCATTTTCCTTCCGCTGATGTTTCTGTTTTTCTTTATTGTAGTATTTATTTCTTCATCCCAGGGCACATCTTTTGTATCCATCCTTTCTAAAAAAGCCGGCCATCAATACATCATACTCCAATTCACCAGTCCCGATAGCCATACAATGTTTGTGCAACCCCAACTTTGCGCAATAATAAAATTTGAAGGTTCTGCCTTTTAGAAAACGGGTCCGCGAGGAATTGTCTAGCCCGACGAGCCACAAATCCACAGTTTGTATAACAACCAAGCACCGGTTTATACCCGGACAACAAAATGGCACTTCGGAACGATACATCGGAAGACATTATAGTAAAGTATACGTTCCAGACTTGAGGCAAAGCTATGCCAAGATTACAACAAGAGGGATCATGTTGTACATGGCATGGCGGGACAAAACTAATTAGGCCGCGATTATTGGGATGAGGCAGGGCAAAATTTGCTCCTAGCGGCACCACAGACATTGCCTCTCACGTGGCAACAACTCACGAAAACAGCCTAATCCTTCCCTGGAGTCACCGCTTCCGTGTTCATCTTCGTAGAGCTCCGCTCCGACGTCTGTGTTCACCCAGGATGCATCGTACCGCTCGTTCAAAGTATGACCGCGTACTATCCGCGCTGTCTAGGAATCCCCCGTTCTTTTCTTTTTACTGTCCTTATTAATGCTCACTCTCAAGCCGAGCACATGTCACGCCCCGCGATAAATTCTGCACATGCGCAGTTGCGCTGTCTCCGAGCACACTAAGACGGAGTGGAATGAGCGCGCGTAGTTCAAAAGGCCATGAGGGGCGTGAGAGCCCCACATATAGCAATTATTTCCAGCACTTGTTACCAACACAATTCCAGAAAAGCTCAAGTTCGACCATGCTTTCTAGGTATTACTATGGTAAGCCACCAGCGCAACGCACCTTCCCTTCTCTCAAAACGCTGCGGCAGCTAACTGCAGTCGACGTTAAGACTCGCTTTTTCTAGGCCGACACGAAGAAATACCGCTGCCAGTGCATGGATAGCTTGACCTTCTTCACGCAAGGTATTTTATTATTATATGCAGAGACAAAACTCGTGATGCAGCACAGCATCCACAATGAGCGTTGACATGTTTGGACTGTTCTCTGCTCTGTCCACGGTACGTTACAATTTTTATACATCCTTCGACAAGCTGTACTAGGTTTCACAATTAAGTGAGTAATATTCTCGTGGCTCCTGCTTATACACAAGTGTAAAGGTTTTTGCGCTACTTTATTACTCAGCCAAGGATGTCTGGCCTCAGATACGTATAAAGTATCGTGAATCACCAGTGACCCACTTCAAAGTGAAATTGCTAATCATATAGAGAAGTCTTTGTTTTGATGGACGCCAGTACTGACTGATGGGTTGGCATAAGGGGCTAACAAATCTAGCACCAGTTCAGAACCTGTAATGGCGAAATACGAAGGCGCGCTTGGTTTCTGCTGTTGCTCTAATTCTATACGCATCATAATTCTTCGTGTTTAAATTTTCTATTTCTCACTTCATAACTGTGTAGCATTTCGTAAAATTTTAGTTCTCTTTTTACTTCCTTGTGCTCTTTTTGTTTTACTCCGAGCTGTCAAGCGTCCACAGCCAAACAGGAAATATTTGATCATTTTGCGTATTACTATTATTGCAGAAACGCGCCGTAAGTAGTGGATAGCGTCCTCGGCTGCGAACGGAAGGAGAGTTGTAGCACTCCCCTGGCCAAGAATTTTGATCCTACTCATAATAATAATAATAATTGGTTCACAGGAAGAGAAAGGCGCAGTATCTGTCACACTTGTGTCTGTGGATACATGAATTGCGCCGTAAAGGAAGGGAGGAAGGTGGGAGTTAAAGTAAAAAGAGAGAAAGAGGAGCCGTAGTGGAGGGCTACGGAGTAATTTCGAATACCTGGGGATCTTTACCGTGCGCTGACATCGCACAGCACACGGACGTCTCTTCGTTCCACCTCCATCGAAATGCAGCCGAAACGAAGACGCAAGAACTGTTTTGTGAATAAATTTGATATATCCTGCTCAGAATTCTACGTGGTATGGGGGAGGAGGAGGATAAACATTTATTTGACGAGGAAGAAGTCAGTCCTTGGGCTCTGGCGACCTGGGTTGCACGCTCTATGGCCCGGAGTTGGATTTGCGGGTCAGAGCTGAGCATAGCGGCCTCCCACTGCTCTCATGTGGAGAGCTGCAGATCCCGCGGAGGGCTATCTCGTGGACAGGCCCACAGTATGTCGTCTAGGTTGGCCCTCTGTTGGCATAATTTACAATATGGGGTGCATAATGCAGGATATGCATGGGCGTAGGTGACAGGATTTGGAAAGGAATGTGTCTGTAATTTTCGCCAGGTGACCTCTTGCGCCTTCGGTAATTTCGGTGACCTCCTGCGGTAATTTCTTGATATGTAGCCATACGGCCTCTCGCCGACCTCATGAGGGGTTGTGCCACTGCCCGGCTAACGAGTCCTCGGGCGAAATTGTGGGCAGCCTCACTTGCCAGAAGGCAGGAATGTGCCGGTGTCCAGATCAGCTGAATGGGACGGTTTGTCGTCTGAGAGGCAAGCAGCAATTTTAGTGATAGAGGGAATATTCTGCCTTTGCTGTAGTTCCTTATTGCGGTTTTCGAGTCGCTAATAATATGTAGGGCTGAGGTCGAGCTTACAGCAAGGGCGACTGCCGCTTCCTCCGCTTCCTCCGGGTCATTTGTAACGACCGAGCCGGCCGTGAGCAGTTGACCTTGGAAATGTACAGCCACAATCGTGAAGGCACTGCGGTGCGCATGTTCGTCTGCATCGACATAGACAGTGTCTTGTTTGAAGTGGTATTGCTTGTGTAGGTTTTTGGCTCTCTGTACTCGCCTGTCTGAATGAAATTCAGGGTGCTTTCCCTTAAAAGCTGCTCTTTTTTGCGTGTGTGTGCCGGTGCTTTGCGTGTGTGGCGTGTTTGTATACCCGAACATAGTGCGCGAGCTCATATAGTGGACGGCATGCATCACATTTTTTTTATTTTTTATGGTTTTGAGCATTTCAAATGTCAAGGCTTGTTTTTGACTATAATATTCCAGTGAAAAATATTTTTGCCTAAAATTGCTCCAATAGTGCGCTAAAAAATTCGTTTTTCTGAGATGTTTGGCTTTGTATAAAAACAATTTCTGCTTTTAACTGCCGTTTCTTTTTGCTTGTTGTTCGAAGCCTGTTGCTACCATATGTAGTGTCTGATATTCGGGGCAGTAAGACACCTCTATCGGCCAAAGAAAATATTAAAGAGTTTTGTATTGTGCACCTTATATTCGTGGATAGGAGGAATAGATCTTTATTAAAATTCGCCGTGAAGATGTTGTCGGGTTATCTTATATTTAATATTCATAACACCTACGTTTTGCTAGGCATGAAGGGACAGAAACAGTCTATCGGTAACCAGATATAGCGTCTCGAGCTTTCTTTCTCTATACTCATCCCCAATTGAATGTCGCGCTAAGTATATAACCGAGGCATGAGCATATGAGCACGACAAATATATCCTACGCTACTTCAGTTATGTTAAACTCGCAGCTGAAGGTTTTGGGCGTTGATACAAGCAAGACTTTTTTCTTGTGGGTTTCGCAGAGGAGAGGGAGATAGCTCGGTGCCAAGAGGTTTTCAGATTAATTGGTGTTCGGCATGTTGTCACAAACCATCACCTTTACGGTCAAAAGAGGCGCGGGATCCCCTTTACGGTTACCCGTCATCCCTCGATGAGGTTTGAGAACACATTTAAAAGTTAGGCCGGTCAACCCGTGAAGTACGTGTGTCGGTGTGTGATTGAGGACTAAGTTCAAAAAAGGTCGCGCCATGACAAGATATTGGTAGCAGATGACTAATTAAATGAAAAGAGGAAAACCCGACAATTAACAAAACGCTGGGTCAAAAAAAACTATAAAGATAACAAAGCAAGCATTCTAGATATAAGTATGGGCAAAAGTCACATGGAAAATACAGCGTAAAATATTACTAAGTCAGGTAAATGGTAACAAAAGCGATAATAATGTTCGATTAAACGGTTTGTTGCAAAAGGAATTCGCGCGGCTTTCTTTTTAGTTGATGAGTCGAAGGCTCAGATGATCGGCAACGGCGGCCGTACAGATGAGGAGGACGATGCGTCGATCGCGGGCCCGAATAAACACAATGCGCTCTCTCGGAGCGGCCTCGAGAGTTGCCCGGAAGCCCGAATCTTCCCAGAGCGCACTGATGCGGACATGCTGCTGTATGCATTTTTATGCTCTCGGCTCTCTACGCAGTGCCCGCGTCAAGGACGTGCGGTCGCTGGTACTTTGGCTTGTCGAATCCTATTCAGAGGAACAGCGAGGTCCCGTGAGTTTCTCTCTATCTCTGATGTAGAAGGTCCCCCAACTTCCACTGTATAAGAGAGGCAGCTTGAGACACATGTCAACTGTTGTGTTTCCGATGGCATGAAAGTGAAACTCCGTCAAGAAATTCTTGCGTAGTTTCAAATTAGAGCGTTAATGCCTCTTGCTGAAATACTTCGCCGTCGGTGGCATCGCCGCCGGCGCTGTTGACCACCAGATGCCTCGCAGCCTTAGAAATCACGTGCATGAAGTTTCTAGGGCTTTGTATAGAACAACCTAATTAATACCGTATTTGCATAAACTGTTCGGCGGCGTTGCTGTTGACCGCTTCAAGACTCACAGCCTGGCAACTTTATGATCATGCGTCTTACAGGTATAGTGACAAAACATCGTACACAGGTTCGAACATTTGTTAGCGCTCTAGAATGTGGTAGCTATCTTGCACATGCCCTGATAAGCCAGAGGTGTATTTGCTTGGTTAGGTGTTTGTTGGATTTACGGGAGTCAATTTTATAAAGGAGTTCAGGCAATCACACGCGGATAAGTGAATTGCTACAGATTTTAGACCGTCTCTGGTTCTTGACGTGTGCGAACATCTCACAGCAAACTGGTGCTTTACTTTTCACCGCCATTGAAAAGTGGCCGTTTCTCCCTGTATTCAATCCCGCGTCATTGGGCTTAGCAGTCGAGCGCCCTAATCACTGGTCCAGCCCCGTAGAGGTAGATGTGCATCGATGTCTATGTATTTTGTCTTTCGCTAATGGAAGTGCAGGACGCTTGGTTGGTTGGAAGAATCACGAGACACGAGACCAGACAGCATGGCCTAGAAGACAAGTGGTGCCAACACGAGCAACATTTTCGTTTGAATGATGAGGAGGGAGACACGCACGTGGGATCTTTTCTAGTCGTCCTGTTTGCAGCCTTGCAACTTAAAATTATTACGAGCATTCCTCTCAGAAGTGGTATGAAAGCGACAATTTAACCCACCGCAAGGCCATTTGATACCATTAGGCTTGCAACCGTGACCGTAAGCAAAAGTAATAGTGCACTGGACACTCCACTTCATCTACCTTACGTAAAAGAATATCACAACGGCAGAAATGAACGCCTCTGAAAGTATGAATACTGTCTTAGTTATCTCGTTGAGAAGATCGAAACACTTTTACGTAGAATAGTGCATGAAATACCCCTTAAATGGGGCCTTTGAGGTATCATCATCATCATCAGCCTGACTATACCCACAGCCGAAGGCCTCTCCCATATTCTTCCACTTTGTGCTTGTGCTGGCTGCATCCACTTGACCCCCGCGAACTTCTTAACCTCCTCCGCCCACCTAACTTTCTGCCGCCCCCTGATACGCTTTCCTTCTCTTGGAATCCAGTTTGTTACCCTAAGCGACCATCGGTTATCCTCTCTTCGCACTACATGTCCTGCCCAAGCCCATTTCTTCTTCTTAATTTTCACTGGAATGTCGGTAACTTGAGTTATTTCTCTGACCCACTCTGCACGCTTCCTATCTCTTAATGGTACCCCTACCATTTTTCGTTCCATAGCCCTCTGGGTTGTCCTCAACTTAAGTAGAACTCTCTTGGTTAGCCTCCACGTTTCAGCCCCATAGGTGAGTACAGGTAAGATGCAACTGTTGTATACTTTCCTCTTGAGCGATACCGGTAAGCTGCTAGTCATAATCTGTGAGTGCTTGCCAAATGCGCTTCATCCCAATCTTATTCTTCTTGTTATTTCCTTTTCATGGTCCGGATCTGCGGTTACTACCTCTCCTAAGTAGACATAATCGCCTACTACTTCCAGTACTTCGCTACCTAATGTACACTGCTGTTCCTTCTCGAGGCTGTTGAACATTACCTTAGTCTTCTACATATTGATTTTCAAGCCTACCTTTTTTCTTTTCCTTTCTAGGTCATCAATAATTATTTGCAGTTGATCCCCAGAGCTGCTTAGCAAGGCGATATCATCAGCAAATCGCAGATTACTGAGGTATTCTCCATCTACCCTTATTCCTAACTGCTCCCATTCAAAGTCTCTGAATACTTCCTCTAAGCAAGCTGTGAATAGTAATGGGGAGATTTTGTCTCCTTGCCTAACAAATTTCCTTATAGGAATTGTGTTACTTTCTCTATGCGGTATCAATAAATAAATAAATGAATCGGTCTAATGTATATGCCACCTTAACCTAATGACAGTTTGATATGTTTGCCCCGTGGTTGTTTAAGCGGCAGGTGCGCAGGTGTTTAGAAATCTGCTAGACGTGCTTTCGCAACAAGATGGGTAAATGCAGCTGCTCAGATAGGTTACATTTTATCTAATCCCATACTCGAATCCATGAAATGTGCCGAATATTCATTCCTATGACAATAACCAGACGGATAAAGAGATAGCCAGACGGATGTCAGCATTAGCTCAAACGATGAATTCACGGGTATCCATAGGAATACAAATAGTGGCATGAGACCCGATAAGTTGCTGTGAGACACCAAAATGAACACGCACGACACCTCACATGGCAGTCTCAAAGGATTGCTGCCAATAATACTAATAAGCTTTTACTAATTATTGCTTGAGCCAGGGAGCATAGGTTTTACTAAATTTTGTGTGCTTTGTTTAGAGGGCAACTATGAAGCTATGTATTACTTCACATAGCAGATCGGTTCGAACGTTCGAAAGTTTTATATACAAATACGAAGTGAAAAATGTAAACTTTAGGAGAACAACGTGTAGGGCATTCGTTGAACCATCATAGGCTTAGTTAATAGGCGTCACCGTTGAAGGGATAAATGCAGAACACTTTTAGCAGCATAAAATATACGTGTTTTCTTTAGAACATCCAGAATATACACATCCTCAATACTGATGGCTAGAGTGTGGCTTTAGTGTTATATGTTAACAAAACTACCATCAAAAGTCCACGCAAGCACAATATTAGAAAAGGCGAAAAAAACACGCTGCTGCAAGTGCTGTTAGAGCATATATTGCTCTGTTTCTTCGCACTAGTACTCTAAAATATCGCTTTTAGTTAGCATGAGACATTGGGCATGTTGCTATGTATTCATGGTAGACGAGCGCGAAAAGACGAACACTGCAGAGATGACATCACGACAAACGTGCTCTGCTCGCAAATGAATAATTTATTCTGAAAATACGGCTTAAGCAGACGAGAAATAGAGAAAATGCAAACAAAACGCAATGTCTCATGAAGGATCATAATCTGTGCGCGAAAATACACGCGCCATAAAACATGAAACAAAGCAGAGAACAACGGCCCAGAACAAGCCTGCGTCAAACTCAACTGTTGTCGATGAATGTAAATTCAGGGCTTAGGATGAGAGATGGGGTGCTCATAGATATTCAATTTCATTTTGCCACGCAATAGGATTCCTTAAGCATGCGCGTGAATTCATTTTGGATGTATACAAAGGCCGGCATGAAGTGTAGATTTAATGAGATGGTCCGACGGGCCGGTACCTTCGACATCGCACGGTAGAATTATCGGCCGCAGGGCACGAATTTTAAGCTAGCGATGGACCCCGGAGGCAAGCGATGGCGATAACGATGACCGGCACTGTGTGGTCTTTGTGTTCTTTACAACGGCCGCGTGAAGAAGTTGCCATCCTGGCGACTAACGGTGAAGCGACAACAATAAAGCTGCGAGATGAGCCAGTTGCTACATAATTAAGCAAAAAACAGCGTAACAACGGAAACAAGAAAGCAGAAAGAAGACGGGACTAGTGCTGACTAGCAAATGAAGATTTTATTGAAAAGAACAGAAATATATACTCCATTCACAACCAAGAGCACGCATGAGCAGAGCAGCATGCTGCCTATATCGGAACTGTAAAGACAATGAACTAGCGCGGCCCCAAACTGAATGCCAGCTGTGGTTACGAGAAATAAAGCAAAGCTGATGTGTTGCCGATTCAGGACTGCTGTCTGTCCTACAATGGCCATTTCGAGGCTGAACAAACCGCGGTGCATGAATACTTTCTAGTGTGCATTCTTAACAGCCGGTTTTTCCAGTTAACATTGCGCGAACAAATATAATAATTTATTTATAAAAGTTCTAGGCCTCTCCATGAAGTGGAATATATTTCGTGGGTTAGGCCTTGCACGCAAATAATTTGAGCTAGAATTATGACGATAAGCTTGGCTCAACTACCCATTCAAGCGGTTGCCCTTGATAGCTTTAAACCTCTGCATAGATTACGACAGTTAACACTTATTATTCATTTGTACGGGGCCAGACATGGAGTGATTGTTACCAGGTTACCGATGTGAAGACCTAAACAATCCATATCATCTACTTAAAAAGTACGAACTGTGAAAATGTTCCGCAGCACTGCAGGACCTGGACTGAAGAAGATTGAAAGCGCGAGCTTTGGTCGTACTACTATTGCGACGCTAAGCACATCAATATTTCTCTTCGCTTGTCTCTTTTTCATTTTTAACCTTTTATTGATTTCCCTCAACACTTTCCCTGTGGCATCTGCTAAAAAGGAGAGCTATGAAGAGTAAGTCAGCGTATACAAGTCTTTAGCTCATTTGCCATGGTGATGGAAGGAATGTGGTTCAATTCCTAGCGATTCGTTTTCTGAAGTGTCATTCCAAGAGGGCAGGATTTGTCACATGCGTTGATGGCCCACACCGACGACATGCTCTGATGACGCCCCCTGTGAGCCAAGGAATGCTTTCGTCATAAAATAAGTACATGATGTTGGCCACTAATTTCCACTAAGGAAGCAGGGACTGGGGCTCAGCCTCAGTGCTCAACGCGTAGGAAGGCCAGATGACGCTTGCTCCTGCAGGGCCCAAGCCAGTTCTATATCATTGTAGGAGGGGCTAATCGGAATCCGCATATGCGTCAAACGTATTGCCATCTACGAAATTTGATGGAATGTGTATATGTGGCAACAGCGATGGAATGTGGGCTGCCTCACATGGGCTGCTGGCTCGCTCAAAACCAGCGCCCATTGTCGTACTGGCTGGTTGCCCATTTCATATCTTAACATTTCTCTAAACTTTGTAGCGAAAGCTACCCTGCGGTGGATTTCCAAGACTTCGGGTGGCCGCAGCTACGTCGTGAAGAGGCATAGCCACGAGAAGAAGGAGGAGGAGGAGAAGAAGAAGACGAAGACGAAGATAAAAAATAAGAAGACCACGACAAAAAAGAACATGAAGATGAAGAAGAAAAAGAAGTCGAAGAAGGAAACGAAGATGAAGAGTACGAAGTACGCTCGGTCACCTGTAGCTAATGCTTTCGCTCCACATTCTGTTCAGAAGCGTTGAGCCCTTCTCATCTTTTATTTTCTCAATATCCCGGTTAGATGGAATGGGGGATAGAATGGGTCCAATAAAGGTACTTGGGGCTAGAGCAACTATAATAATACCTGCACCGGCCTCTCATATGGCAAACGTAGTTCTTGACCTTGTTGCTGCTACATATACTCCATATGGTCATTGCTCGCGCTAACACAGCACATTCCTGCATCCAAACCACAAAGGACCTTTGTCGGATATATGAGGGTGAACCAACAAGGCCCATTTAGATTATAAATGTGGCGGCCCACAAGACATCGCTGTGCGCCCTACTGTGGTCATAGTGGACGCATATCAGCCATGCTTGCGTCCTGTCCAACTAAGTTCATTGTTGGTTTTTTGAGCGCAGGTGGAATACGAATCAGACCTCAAATGGGGCAAACTCTCGTGATTCCCAAAGTGGCCGCTTTAGCTAAACCGCTTTAAGCCCCCTAATGGGGTCGTAAGACGGGGTGGGGGTTTATTAGAGGTACTGAGACGCGACTAAAAGCACGTCAAGAACAGTCCACGTACAAGCAGGTCTAGAGCACACACCGATAGTGATGTCACTGGCGACAGCGCCCGAAAGCTTCTTAGTCTTCGCACTTACATCTTCATCTTTGCAAGGACCCGGGGAAGAAGAGGAGCCACCCTCGCGACTTACGGGTAGGCACAATGGTTGGATCGTAACATTGTTTAAGTCGCAGGACGTGGACAGTTTCGCGGCCGCGTCGACGGAGATCAGGTGAGGGCGTCAGTGGTTCCAAAATGTAATTTACAGTAGAGGTACGCTCCAGGACACGATGGGGGCTGTGATACTCGGCAGTAAATTTGACGATAGTCCGGGAGTACATAATGAAACCCAGAGCCACACACGACTGCCAAAAGGAAATAGCGCTGTCGTCTGATCATTGTCTTGGCAAGACTTCTCCGGGGACTGGATTTAAGTTGTGACAAACCGGGCAATTTGGTGGCACTCCTCTGCGTGTCTAGCAGCTTCAGATGCTGCGGTATACTCAGATGAGTCAGGTTAGTACGGAAGAATGGCGCCTTGTAGAAAAGAAGAATGACGGTCATAAAGAAGATAGAATGAAGGAAACTGGTAGTTGTCTCTGGAGCAGTATTGTATGCGTGCATAAAATATGGAAGGAGGAGATCCCAGTCAGAATGGTCGGATGAGACGTGCTTAGAAAGCATCTGACTAAGAGTACGGCAGAGTATTCGGTCAGTCCGTTAGTCTCCGGATGATAGGCTGTAGAGATTTGATGAAGTATGTGGCACTTGTTCAGTAGCGCTTTAACAACGTCAGATAAAAAGACGCATCCTCTGTCACTGAGTAGTTCACGAGGTGTGCCGTGGCGAAGAATGAATCGCTGTAAAATGAATGAGGTTTCCTCTGACGCTGAGGAAGATGGAAGAGCAGCCGGTTCTGCATATCTCGTCAGGTGGTCAACCGCGACGATGGCCCAACGATTTCCCGCGGCAGTGTATGGGAGCCGGCCTCATAAACCAGTAGCGACGAGATCAAAGCAACGTGCTGGGCAAGGTAAGAGCTGCAAGTCGCCAGCAGAAAGATGATTAGAGGACATCCGACATTGACAGGCGAGGCAGGAGCGAATGTATTTGAGAACGAAGTTTAACAAGCCCTCTAGTAGTATCGTAAGCGTAGGCGATGGTATGTCTCGAACACTCCCGCATGGCCGCATCGTGGGTAGGTGGGTACAGCCAGCTTCCTAGAAGAGATCACGGCCCAGAAAAATGGTATTTGTTACCTCTCATGCGTCTCGGAGGTTTTAAAGTGACACAACGGTCACGAAGAAGCTTTTTTATTGCGCTAGGCATCGCTTCCAGCTGATCGAAAAATTCCATTACTTAAAGTTAGTTTGATACAAAAACCAAATAAGTAGATGTTTATTGAGATCAACAACTTTTTCTTTGACACTTTTCCTCTCAAGCCAATAATTCAAAAAATCGCTTAGTCTCTACAATTATTTATGTTTAGTGAAACAAAATACTGCACATTAGCATAGCTGACTCTGAGCATCACTTAACCGATTTGACTGCGCTACGGCTCACTGTATATTTATAACCTTGGTTACCTTTCGCTGGGGAGCCCACTGTGTGTGTGTGTGTGTGTGTGTGTGTGTGTGTGTGTGTGTGTGTGTGTGTGCT
>JAJIZL010038003.1:44954-86755 GCA_023969395.1 Amblyomma maculatum
GTGTGTGTGTGTGTGTGTGTGTGTGTGTGTGTGTGCGTGCGTGCGTGCGTGCGTGCGTGCGTGCGTGCGTGCGCGTTCGGTCGACGTCGAATCGGAGAGATATAGCGGCGTCACGGCGACGATGAACGACGGTCAGAGATGGCTGAGCGGTGTGGTGAGAAATGACGGCTTGCTGGAGGCTCAGTCGGTGCCGAATACTGAGGCATCGAAGATCAGTACAAAGAACCTTGGGTATAGGTGGTGCTGACACTGGGAGCCAGTTTCAGCAATAGCGGTTAATATGCCCAGCCAGCCCACAAATCTACCAAATTGGCCGGTTGTTATTTGTGGGCCAGGAATTGCGCTTTCTCGGAGCCGGTCAAAAATAGGGTGCTGGCGCTTGCACAGTCATTGACGGTAGAGTGTAAGTTGGTGACCCAGGTCTTGCGACCATTTCGGCGTAATGCAAAGGACCGGCGACAGACCTTGGGATGAATCGTCATAGGCCATAGGAGCGGCGACAGGTCTTCGAACCGCGTCGGCATGAGTCAGAGGAGCAGAAGCGACAACTGATGGCGAATGGACAGATGGAAGCGCCTCAGTAACCTGCTCCTGTATAGCCTACCGCAATGCCGGGGCCAAATCGTGTGGCTGCTTTTGCGGTCTAGAAAGCAGGGCAACCTGACGCGCCACCGCATCACTAATAAATGCTTTAATCTGCTGCAGCAACGATGGTATGTCGGCTGCAGGCATCAGTCCAACAAGCGATTCAACTTGTGCTTGGAGCTGACGCATCAGCACCCTCTGCTGGCATCTCTCTTCGAAGCTCTGGCAGAGCGGGAAGACTTCATTGACGGTAAGCAAGTCGCACGCTGACAACATCTGGAAGGCGTCGTCGTCAATACTCTTCAAGCCACGTTAGATGTTTGCAGCCTCTGCGATATTGGCGTCCACACTTTTGCATAGGTCGACGACTTCCTCGATATAGCTTGTAAATCTTTCTCTGACTTGCTGCATCTGTTCACGCAAGCGCTGCTCGGCGCACAATTTCATGACAGCCGGGCTATCAGACTTCGGCAAGCGTTGTTTTAAACGAAGCCCACATACGGATGTCGCTTTCATGGATACGGCACCACAAGTTTGCCATGCCGGTGAGATAAAATATTACGTTGTTGAATTTAGTTTCGTCGTCCAATATATTGTAGAGGCTCACCCGTTCGTAACAAGTGAGCCAATCTATATTGGGCTCATTGTTCCCGCTGAAGATGGCCGGGTCCAGCTGACGAAAGGAGCCGGCGCTGATGACAGTTAGATCTGCCTGCATGCCTTGATGTTGGACGTCGTCTGGTGTAGCGGGTGCAGGAACAGCGTGGCTACGGAGCTCAAGGAACGCTATTTCTAACCCGCGGCTCCACCAAGTGTAGGTTTGGGGATTATTAGAGGTACTAGAACGCTACCTAGAAGCACGTCAGGAACCGTCCGCGTACGCGCAGGTCTCGAGCACACACTGATAGCGGTGTCACTGGCGAACGCGCACGGAAGCTTCATATTCGCACATTCATCTCTATCTTTACACTGTCTTATTTGAGCTGCCCACACAAAATCAGTTTATGTCCTAAATAGGATTTGTGGGTGTGGGAACTCACGCGCCTAAGTATGTTAACTGTGTTATTCATAATTGATAAGAATGCCGACTAGCACACCCTAATTTCGTGCTCTTGCAGAAAATATCGCTAGCTCAAATAGACTGCTGAATCTATGCTGTTCTGGGTCCTACATTGGCTGCAGCAAATTTGAACCTTCCGGAGTGCATTAGGGCATTGGTTAAATGACTATTATCAAGGACTTGTATACGTATTGTAAGCACAAGTTGGTTAGAACATTTTCATGCCTTTCTTTTGCGCGGTCCTTTAAATGCCGCTCTAATGACTAAACCATACAAACACATAACTGTACAAGATCTGAGTAAGGCTGACGCCACTTGCTCTAACCTAATCTGAGCATGACCGAATACGTCAGCACACTGTATATATACGCCTTCTTATCGGGAATAAAAGTTGTTCATCACCCGACGCGGGGCCATGCACAATAACCACAGTTTCACTGCCTGAACAAGGTGCAACAAGTAGTCATTAAAACTACATTGACCATAAGGAGTTACAGTTTCATTTTAAGTGATAGCTAGCTGCTTAGAAATAGCAGATTAAATACATTACGTGCTTTCATCATCATCATCATCATCATCATCATCACCCTGACCATACCACTGCAGGGCGAAGGACTCTCCCATATTTCTCCGCTCAACCCGGTTCTGTGCTAGCTGCATCCACTTGACCCTTGCGAACTTCTTTTTTTATTTATGCTTTTTGGTGCGCTACAGGAAAATAGGCAGGCACTGCTTGAACCCATAGCCAGCGGCTAGTAAAGGGTCCAATGGAAAAAGTTCATAGGTTGCAGGCACCCAATCGTCAAAGTTATAGACATCAGAAGCAGGAACTTTACAATAAACTTAAGAAAGTTAGTTATCACTTATACATTCGTAAAACTACCAATGAAGAGAAGAAAATATAAACTAAAACTTCACAAATCAAACAAAAGCGCGTAGAACTTATACAAGAATTAAAGCAAAGAAAGATGAATGCATAATGTCACCACACTATAACAATACATAATGTCACATGTCGCGGAGAAATAACGCATCAGATAAAATACAGGTATATGTAGGGGTTACATGGGTAATACCAGGCGAACAATGTAAGGTTACAGCAGGCAAATGCAAGTATGGACTCAAAGTGTTTCATTCATTTTAAGGTAGTATTCTTTTATTGCAATGGAAAAGTTCTTGCCAAGCTTTACGTCACCGGGTAGATAATTCCAGATTTTGACGCCCGTAAACTGCAGCATACGCTCACCATAAACGTTTCTTTTTATGGGTAAATTAAAATCTCCGTAAGTGTGGCTTCGGGTTGCACGTGACGGGATGTTAAATATAGATATATCGAAGGGGAGGTTGTTACTTACTATTTTGTGGATACATTCAGCAGTGTTTTTCTGACGTAGCAGGTCAAAAGGCAGCACGCGTAGTTTAATAAATAGTGGTTTGCTGGGTCTAGAGTAGTCTGAAAACGAGATTATTCTAAGTGGTCGCTTTTGTGAACGTCTAATGGGTTCTAGGTAAGTATTGTACGTCCAACCCCACGACTCAATGCAGTATGACAGATGAGTTTGTACTAATGTGAAGTAAATGACTCTCAGAATATTGACATCAAAATATTGGCGAAATTGATGAAGAGCATAGCAACCTGATGCAATCTTCGTGCAAATGGAGTTAATCTGATGTTGCCAATGTAAATAATTATCTAGGGTCACTCCAAGGTACGTAAAGACAGTGGTTGGTTCAAGCTGGGTCTGACTGATAGTTAATCTAATATCACTCGAGTCCAGTGATTTTTTCCGTGAATGGAACAGTATGTATTTAGTTTTCTTAGTGTTCAATGTTAATTTGTTCGCGAGATACCAGTCTGCAATTTTTTTCAATTCTGTGTTTGCGATGCTTTCTAGTTCGGCAGTATGACAAGCAGTAACAAAAAGCAGTAACCTCATCCGCCCACCTAACTTTCTGCCGCCCCCTGCTACGTTTTCCTTCCCATGAAATCCAATTTGTTACCCTAAGCGACCATCGGTTATCCTCTCTTCGCACTACATGTCCTGCCCATGCCGACTTGTTCTTCTTAATTTCCACTAGAATGTCGGTAACCTGAGTTATTTCTCTAACCCACTCTGCACGCTTCTTATCTCTTAATGTTACCCCTACCATTTTTCGTTACATAGCCCTCTGGGTTGTCCTCAACTTAAGTAGAACTCTCTTGGTTAGCCTCCACGTTTCAGCCCCATAGGTGAGTACAGGTAAGATGCCACTGTTATATATTTCCTCTTTAGCGATACCGGTAAGCTGCTAGTCATAATCTGTGAGTGCTTGCCAAATGCGCTTCATCCGAATCTTATTCTTGTTATTTCCTTTTCGTGGTCCGGATCTGCGGTTACTACCTGTCCTAAGTAGACATATTCGCCTACTACTTCCAGTACTTCGCTACCTAATGTAAACTGCGGTTCCTTCCCGAGGCTGTTGAACATTACCTTAGTCTTCTGCATATTGATCTTCAAGCCTACCTTTCTATTTTTCCTGTCTTGGTCACCAATCATTATTTGCAGTTCATCCCCCGCGTTGCTTAGCAAGGCAATGTCATCAGCAAATCGCAGATTACTGAGGTATTCTCCATCTACCCTTATCCCTAACTGCCCCCATTCCAAGTCTCTGAATACTTCCTCTAAGCAAGCTGTGAATAGTACTGGGGAGATTGTGTCTCCTTGCCTAACACCTTTCTTTATGGGAATTTTGTTGCTTTATTTATGCAGAACTATGGTAGCTGTGCAGCCACTATATATATCTTCCAGCACTTTCAAGTACGGCTCGTCTACCCATGATTTCGCAATGCCTGCATCACCACCGAGGTTTAAACTGAGTCAAATGCTTTTTCGAAATCAATGAATGCTATGTATAAGGGCTGGTTATATTCCGAGCATGTTTCTATTACCTTATTGATGGTATGGATATGATCGATAGTGGAGTACCATTTCCGAAAATCTGCTTGATCCTTTGCTTGATTTCAGTCCAAGGTAGTGCTGATTCTATTAGCGATTACCTTAGTAAATACCTTATACGTAATAGACAGTAAGCTGATTGGTCTGTAATTTTTAAGGTCCTTAGAGTCCCCTTTCTTATGAATGAGGATGATGTTTGAATTCTTCCATGGTTCCGGTACCGTCGATGACACCAGGCACTGCGTATACAGAGTGGCCAGCTTTTCTAATACGATATCCCCCCCCCCCCCGTCCTTCAGCAAATCTGTAGTTATCTGATCCTTTCCAGCTGATTTCCCCCTTTTCATAGTTTCTACTGCTTTCTTGACCTCGTCCTTCGTCACTGGTGGAACGTCTGACAGTTTTTCCCTACCGCCAATCTCATTACGGTCCTGACTACGTTGGTACTGTAGAGATCTGTATAGAACTCCTCGGCTACTTTGACTATCTTGTCCATATTAGTGATGACGTTGCCCTCCTTGTCCCTTATCGCATACATCTAGTTTTTGCCTACGCCCAATTACTTATTTACCGCTTTAAGGCTTCCCCCGTTCTTTACAGCATGCTCAATTTTCTCCATGTTATACTTCCTTATATTGGCCACCTTGCGCTTATTGATTAGCTTTGATATCGCGGACAATTCAATCTGGTCTGTTGGATTGGAAGCTTTCATACTCTGGCGTTTCTTAATCAAGCCTTTCGTCGCTTTAGACAGCTTACCGGTATCCTCTCTAGCTATCCTACCGCCTACTTCTACCGCATGTTCAGTAATGATATCTTTGAAATTATTGTTCATTGCTTCTAGGCTAATGTCGCCATCCTCGTTTAGAGCTGAATATCTATTCTATAGCGAGATCCTGAACTCTTCTGCCCTCCCCCTAATCGCTAATTCGTTGATGGGTTTATTTCTTACTAATTTGTTGCGTTGCTTTTTCAGATTTAGGCTAATTCGCGACCTCATCATCCTGTGGTCACTGCATCGCACTTTCCCGATTACCTCTACATCTTGCATAATGGCGGGGGTTGAACACATTATGAAATCAATTTCTTTTTAGTCTCCCCGTTAGGACTTTTCCTTGTCCATTTCCGGTTCTGCCGCTTGCTGATGAAGGTATTCACGATTCTTAAGTTATTGCAATCTGCGAACTCAACTAGTAACTCCCCCTTGCTATTCCTACAACCAATGCCATAGTCACCTACTTCTTGGTTTTCTGCCTGCCTTTTCCCTCCCTTGGCATTGAAGTCGCCCATTAGCACATCGTACTGCGTCTTTACTTTTCGCATTGCCGATTCTACTTCTTCGTAGCAGCTTTCAACTGTCTGGTCATCATAACTACATGTAGGTGCATAGGCCGGTACAACCTTCAGTTTATATCGCTTATTAAGCCTAATAACGATGCCTGCCACCCTCTCATTAATACTATAGAATTCATCAATATTGCCCGCTATAACTTATTGACAAGGAAACCTACTCCTAGTTGTCGCCTCTCTGGTAAACCTCGATAACACAGTACATGCCCATCCTTCAGTACAGTATATGCCTCATCCGGCCTCCTAACCTCACTAAGCCCGATGATATCCCATTTCGTATACCCTCTAGTTCCTCTAACAGCACTGCTAAGCTAGCTTCACTAGCTAGGGTTCTAGCGTTAAACGTTGCCAGGGTCAGTTTCCAATGGCGGCCTGTGCAGCGTGCTTTACTATGGCCAGGATCATTCAGTAAAACTTGTACAGGGCTACTCAGAAATGATATGCAAAGAACTACGATAAGAATAGTGCAGACAATCCCAAGTTAGGCTTGCCGCTGCAGAACTCGCATCAGTCTCATGTGTTTACTCGAGAGGCTCGCAAAAAACAAAAGTAAATCTTCCTTAAGAACGGCTCCTCCAATCTGTCCGAAGTTGGTCCCTATGGGGATATTGGTGGGGAGTGCATATTTAGCAATGCGCATGTGCAACCCCAAACGGTTGACTGTACCTGCCTCAAGTGGGACCAATTGGGGTGCTTGTTGGCAGCCCACATACATCGGCCCCTGCTGAAGCACTAACATTGCGCCCACCGAGATTGCCCACATTACCCACTTCGGACCCACCAGGGCCCTCGCTTTATAGCCCACGTTGTGCTAAATGGCACTGTATTTGTATTTGCTTACATTTTACATTTCCGCCTGCGATTTCTCGCGCTATCTAGAACAATTTGGTGTGTTGCCTTTATTTAACCAAAATTTCTTTCTGCTATCCTTTTAGCTAGATCAGTTTCCAGCACGCTCCTTATCCTTCATATGTGCGGAAGATGCATCATCTTGTACACTAATAACGTCAAGAAACAGGCCTTAATATCATTTCCTGAGTGCTGAGGACAGCATCTGTTCTTCCTTTTTGAGACCACCGCATTTATTTGCTTCATGTGTGCAATAGTGTTACAATCTCGCCTAATTCTTCACCTCCTCCTGCTGTGTCAGTTATATATATCTCCCCTCGCCTATCATACACACATTAAGCGATATATCGCTACGGGCGCCTAGCACGGTGTCTGCTCAAGAAAAACAAAACTATAAATCCCCCTTACCAGCGTTTCTATATATTGCCGCGAAACCTTCAAAACAGTATTTGTTGTTTTGTAACAGCCGCCGGCATACAGGCTTATCACTCTGATTCTGGACCGCGTATCAGTTCCGTAATCTTTGTTTGTTAATGGTCGATGTCGCGAGTGACACCTTTATCAGTTTTGTTGTAGCGCAAGATGCACCGAGATCTGCCTCGAAGGTTCCGGCCACTTGGGTGTCTTTCCACAATGTTCCAGCCCGTGCTGGTAGCTGTTAGCGCGGTTATCTAGATTGTTCTGTGCAGCCTTTAAATTGAGCGTTGCCGAGTGAGACGAGCATTCTTTGTTCGACGATCGACGAGCACGTTTGTTTCTATCGCCGCCACCGAGTTGCTTAGTTCATTTGCGGGCGCAAGTCAGCCCAAATAAACATTTTCTTTAGTGCAATCATCGACCCTTCAATTGTGTCGTCGACCTCGTCACCACTACGTGACATCTGGTGGAGGTGCTGCCTTTGATCCTTCAAGCGAAGACCCAAGCCGTGTTCCTGTCGCCCTGGAAGACCAGCCTACAGGTCAGCGAGCCAGCCGCCGACTTCAAGGCCTACAACCCGAACACGGTCTGCTGCTTGACCCCATTCGATCTCGGAAGGCATCGACGCTGACAATGGCCCAGCCTACAGCACCGGTTATTTTCTTTCAACCCCGGGAGCCCCCCTGCTTCCATGGACTACCGGATGAAGATGCGGGAGATTGGATGGACCTTTTCGACTGTGTGGCAGATTTCAACGGCTGGAATGACGCCGCGAAACTTAGGCAAGTCTACTTTGTTCTTCAAGGACATGCCCGAGTTTGGTTCGAAAATCATGAGGCAACTATGAAGGATTGGGAGACTTTCAAGGAAGCGTTTCTGACTGCCTTTTCAAGCATCGTCCGAAAAGAAAAAGCCCAGGCCCTTCTTCAGTCAAGACTGCAACTTCCTAACGAGTCTGTCCTGGCGTACGTTGAGGAGATGAAGCGCCTCTTTCGCCGCGCCGACCCTAACATCACGTAAGGTGACAGAGTCAAACTTTTAATGCGAGGCGTCAAAGAATCGCTTTTTGGAAATCTTGTCCGAAATCCGCCAAAAACAGTGGCGGAATTTGAAATGGAAGCGTCTGCCATCGAGAAGACGTTGTACACCCGCATGCGCCACTACGAGCGGCCACTTCAGCCAGACTACTCAAGCCACTACCCCAGCGCATCTGCAAGTGGAGAGAACCTTCGTGACCTCATCCGGGAGATCGTGCGAGAGGAGCTCCGCCGAATGCAGCCATCATCGCAACAACCCCAGGTGGCGACGCTCGCGGACGTCGTCCGTGAAGAAGTCCAGCAGGCGCTGGGCGTTCCTGAAGCGACGGCTGCGACTGTTCCAGCACAAGAGGCAACAGCGATGAACTACGCCGGTGCATTACGTCGCCCTCCGCCCCGACGTGATGACTTTCCGAGCCCTC
The DNA here is from genome assembly GCA_023969395.1 of Amblyomma maculatum. NCBI lineage: Eukaryota > Metazoa > Arthropoda > Arachnida > Ixodida > Ixodidae > Amblyomma > Amblyomma maculatum. Next base: position 53,611 of record JAJIZL010038003.1, read on the forward strand.
GCCGCTACCGGCCTGTTCCTGAAAACCGCCCCTTGGCTCCCGCCCGCCAAGCCTACCAACGACCAACAAGCCCCAGGAAGTGCGACGCATGGAGGACAGCGAACAACCGGCCATTATGCTTCCACTGCGGTGAGGCCGGCCACATTCTGCGGCACTACCCGTACCGACGAATCGGTCTCCGCGGATTTGCAGTCGACGGCTCCACGACCACGCCCAGGTGAACGACCGCAAGAAATCGACAACTATCTGCGTAGCGGTGAGATTGCGCCACCAAGCCGTCGATTCAGGTCTCCATCGCCGTACAGGGCCCGCTTTGCGTCGCCAGGACGTAACTATGATGGAAGTGTGCGCGAAAGGTCCCCAAACCCCCGTAACGGAAACTAAAGGCTGCAACCTTTGGAGGATAGGTTTCTCAACGGCGAAAAGACGAAGATCCTCCGCCGCCGACGACCACTAACGACAACGCAACCATTTCACCGCCGCTCCACACGACGTCATCGACGACATCACGACCATACTGCAAGCAGACAACGCTGCCCAGCGTAGTAACAACGATATGCCCCGGCTATGAGCTGAAGAAACGACGGAGCCGAGATCGGACACTAAGGCCCACGAAACCAGCGAGGACAACCTTGACGTCGCTGCCTACCTGCAGCGTGCAGATGAAGCCCGACGACTCGCACGGCTGCGTATTAAAGACCAACAGCGCACCGACAGCCCACGATACAATTTACGACGACGCCACGCAGAGTACAATCCAGGAGACCAAGTGTGGGTTTGGACACCAATTCGCCGTCGCCGATTAAGTGAAAAGTTGTTGCGTCGATACTTTGGGCCGTACAAAATCCTTCGCCGCGTCGGACCACTGGACTACGAAGTCATTCCCGACGGAACGTCAGCATCACAACGACGACGCGCACGCCCAGAAATTGTACATGTTTGCGGCTGAAGCCATATTAGGCGCGATAAAGAATCTGTGGGGTTTAAACTTTGCAGTGTTTATGTTTAAGTTTCTTTGTTCTGGAACATCGAGGCGATGTTTTTTTAAGGGGGCAGTAATGCCGCGAAACCTTCAAAACAGTATTTGTTGTTTTTTAACAGCCGCCGGCATACAGGTTTATCACTCTGATTCTGGACCGCGTATCAGTTCCGTAATCTTTGTTTGTTAATGGTCGTTGTCGCGAGTCACACCTTTATCAGTTTTGTTGTAGCGCAAGATGCACCGAGATCTGTCTCGAAGGTTCCGGCCACTCGGGTGTCTTTCCACAATGTTCCAGCCCGTGCTGGTAGCTGTTTGCGCCGTTATCTAGATTGTTCTGTGCAGCCTTTAAATTCAGCATTGCCGAGTGTGACGAGCATTCTTTGTTCGACGATCTACGAGCACGTTTGTTTCTATCGCCACCACCGAGTTGCTTAGTTCTTTTGCAGGCGCAAGTCAGCCCAAATAAACAGTTTCTTTAGTGCAATCATCGACCCTTCAATTGTGTCGTCAACCTCGTCACCACTACGTGACAATCTAGCCTAACAGTTTCGCATACTCAGATTACTGAAATGGGAAAAACATAGAGCATATCGTGGAACAAACGTTATTAGCATTGCATGATTTTTTTATGTTTTGCAGTGATATGGAACAATTTTTAAATGCTCTTTTAACTAAACTAAGGCCTTCACGGCCATCAGTCATTGTATCCTTTATTTTAACCTAATACTAATGTGCGTGACCCAACTATCACGCTTGTACACAACTAGTTCTCTGAACGAGTTGAAGTAGTTATATTTGCTAACGTTTTTGCTGATCCAAAAATAATTATTCAAGATGTTAGACAAGATCAAGCCATGGCACCTTGATTTTCATACATAGAGTAATGATTCACAATGTAGCCTTAACTACCGTTGAAAGTCGAGCTCGTTGGTCAGATGGCATGATGCACCACGCAGCGGAGCAGGCGACGAAACAGAGGAGAGGCAGCATTATTTTCGTTTATATGTATGTGTGTATTGCTTGCCTCACCTTTGTTTCGTCGCCTGTTCTACTGCGTGGTGCATGATGCAGCTTTAACTATTCTATGTACGTTTTTCTATGCGGATGACACAATTGTTTTTCTGACAATGACACCAATCAAACAAACTTTTGAACAGTACGGTAACTAACATCAATGCCTGGCCCCATGTCATTCATTTGATAATAAATAGCAGTAAATCAAAATCATGATTATTAGGTTTTGCTATTGTAAACCTACATCGACACATTACCTTTGCCTGAACACTCGCGTTTTGTATCATTTCAACTCAGGCACGTTGCTTGGTATTATTCTTGAAAAAGATTTAAAAGTTTATGAACGTGCTAAGTTTGTTGCATGCAAAATTGCTGTTGATATTTCACAATCAAAACTCGACATTATTTTCAGCCAGGAAACCCCTGTTCACTTATCACTGTTCTATACAAACGCAATTCACGTATTCTTTACTATCTCTGGGAAATACATACTTCACACATATCTGCTGTCGCCAACTTCTACAAAACGAAGCTTAGCGCCTCATTAACTTCAGCACTCAACAGTTCTTTTCGCACATTTCAGTATAACGCAGGTATTCTATCATTATCTGTACGCATGATCCATAATTAAGAAACGCTCATTTTCGCGCCGCATTAATTCTGATAGATTTTCTTCCACACACTTAGGCTGTTAAATCATACAAGATTTGCTTAGAATAACAATTTTCTTCCAGAAACAATCTGCATTATTATGGAAACGAAACAATTAAATTATTTCTGTTATGTTTTCGCAGAATACATTTCCTTCCTTGACAAAATCGTGTCGCAGTTAATCATCATTTCAAAAATATTTGAAAACTTCGTCATTCCTAAATATTATGTCAATGAGCGGAACGTTTCTTCGTTTTTTGTTGTCCTTCCTCGCCTCTTACATATGTACAATTTAATGGAGATATTGATAAATTTTATATCCTTCCTGCCGATCATTATTTATCAATTTCTTGCGGTTCGGTTCATTACCTTAGCATTTCATGTCCTTTTGTTTTATCTTAACAAATAGATTATATTACCTTCTCCACAGTATTGCTGCCATATTATTCATTATGCAAGCCTGTGCTACTTTCAAATCCCACTTTGTCACTTCGCTGTTTAATATTATGTATATCATCCCAGGTAGCACAGAATGTGGGGCCCCAGTAGGTCCGATGTAGGCAAGTGGGGCTGGGGCAACCATCATAAAACCTGCATCGGTCCCCGATGGGGCAAATGTGGGCAAGCCCCATTTGGGCTTGCCCCTGCTCCTCCTGCATGGGTCCCATAGCGGCGTTTCTTGGGCTAATGCAGAGCACATTCCTGCATCCAGACCACAAGGGTCCCTTGCCGGATATTTGAGGGCAATCCAACCTAAATGTGGGCTTTTTATGGGAAAGCCCTCATAGATCCGAAGTGAGGCCGCCCCCATTAAATCTTTGTGGGACCAACATCGGCCGTAGTGGGGCAAGAAAATGGACTTACCCACATTCTGCCCAAATCGGCCCCTTGTAGGTTACTTGAGGGCAGGTGAAATATGAATAAGGGCTCAATTTGGGCAAGCCCTCGTGAAGCCCAAATGAGGCAGCCTTAGCTAAACCGCTTTAGGTCCCACATAGGCTGTAATGGGGCTGGAACGCGGGCGTGCCCGCATGATACCAAAATCGGTCCTTTGTGGGGGCTTTGAAGGCGCGAGCAACAGCAGGTGGGCTCTAGGTTCAAAAACAACGTCCAGCCCAATTGGGGCTGCCCACATAAAACTGCTTTATATCCCACATGGGCCGTAATGGGGCTGGAAGACGGGAGGGCCCGCATGATACCAAAATTGGTCCCTTGTGGGGAATTTGAAGGCACGTGCAATAGCAAGTGGGCTTTAGGTTCAAAACCAACACCCAGCCCAATTGGGGCTGCCCACACAAAACCGCTGTAGGTCCCACATCGGCCGTAATGGGGCTAGAAGGCGTGCGTGGAATTGCGTAATCATTGTTTCCAACTTTTATTTGCATTAGATGTTGCCCTAAATTACTGTTATAGATGATTTGTATAACAGTTGTGGCCATGTTTAGTCGATTAGAAATTTACAAGGCTTTAGTTCTCGCGCTCGTGCAAATTGCGCTACATATACTAAAACAAACTGATTGCTAACTGTTGCCTCTTATGTGGTTGCTTTGGACAGCCTGCAACTCGCAGTACGATATTACTGTTCAGAACACACATCTCCATAGCCTGAACAAGATGTACATGAAGTCATTTCGGCTGGATGAATGCTATGAATTATTGTAAAATTTAATATTGTGGCTGTTTAGAAAGTGCAGACATGTATAAAGTAATTACTTAATTATGTGCCTAAATATTCATTGGGAAAACTTGGACTAGGGCTTTCAATCCATTTCCTACGTCGGACCCCTCTGAGAATAATGTGGGCAAGCCCAAGTGTGGCTAGCGCTATAGAACCCGCATTGGTCCTATGTCATTTTCTGAGGGGCTAACTGAAATAAAAAAAAAATGTTCCTCCAAAGCGGCTGCCCAAATCGGTCCAAAGTAGGACCATCGCGGGGAGTTGGCGGGATGTGCCCTTTTAACAGTGCCGGAAAAATGTGGGCAGCCCCGCAAGGACTGCCTGCATCGGCCCCTAGTGGGGCCAATTGGGGCTTTGTCGACAGCCCGCTTCGGGCCTACGTCGGCCCCTCTTGCAGCACCCACATTGAGCCCACCGGGGCTGTCCTGCATTGCCTACATCGGGCCCACCGGGGCCCACCCTTCATAGCCCATTTTGTGCTACCTGGGATGTATTTTTTGACAGGACCTCCCCTCTTACATACTAACTTCGTGACCTCCGTTTATGTATTTTTACTAACGTAAGCTGAAGCGCACTTCAATACTCCTCCAACTTTGAAGGAGTGGGCGCCATGGCATCAGGAACACGCAACATCAAGGGGGTTCCCGCTACAACCTTTCAGAGGCCCGGTACCACAAAAGGAGATGGGTATGACGAATTAGGACAACTCATGTCGTCGGTCACTCCAGGAGGAATCGCCAAGATGTTAGTTATGTTTTACGCATAAAGGGATGACAGGCGCAAAGAAATATACAAAAGAACTGACCCAAAATACATCATACTGAAATTTAACCCCTTCTCTTCATGCAACCAATACAAACCAATTCTAGATACTGCACCTTACGGCTCTCGCAAACCTTTCACTGGCAACGCTCGACCAGGAAACATCACTCTTTTAAGAACATAAGTTACAGTTAGCTCGGACGCTCAGCACTAAATACCTGCTGCATGGAAAACTGACTCTCACCTTCACAACTCATCAGACGGTCACACATTACACTTATGAGGAATAAAGTGGTAAATATGTCATTTCCTAGTTGAATCGTTTTGTGTGAGATCAGTATGACCCTGAAATAGACCGAATAAATTATTTTCTTCTCAAGATAATTATTAACAAATAGTTTATAATGTCCAGTACACGTAGGAGTATGCTTGACAATTAGGTATATCACACAGTAATGTTTACTCTTCATGTCATGGCTATTATTTGTATAAAATATTCTAATGTTCTGAATAACAACGCTGCATTTTACCAACATGGTTGCGTACAAACCTTATAACGCTTATTGTACAGACATATTGTGCGAGCTAAACACTGTTAAAAAATATAGGTGCACTTTGCAGGCTACACAAATCATAATCGTCGTCACAGTGGGAGACATTTATCTCTATCAGCGGGCATTGGTCACCAGGTTATCCCAAATAGGTAACTTGTTTCTCAGCACTATAGCGAGGCTTTAGAACGGGAGTAGGTGCTATGAATTGTTGCACGCAAAGTTCCCTCAAGAATATTGCCGAAGATAGGGCAAGTATTTTGAATTCACGTTTTCGACATGCCCAATACTAAGTTCTCTTTTTTACAATATTTTTGTGCATTCTCCGTAACTTTCTTATCCCCACCTCAGAAAAACAATTGTTAAAAAGAAACCTACAACGTTCAAGTCCTAACCAATTTTTCTTTCACATCAAAAACAGAGAAGAAAAATATATGTCAACAATTCGTCCGGAAGAGTGCTTAGTGTGATGGTGGGTTTACTTTGGCGTTTCTATCAGGTCTTCTGGGATTTTCTTTGCACCTATTTTTTTTTTTCAAGGCAATTTAGTCCTCCAAACATTCTCTTTCTAGACCGCGAGTATAGGATCTGCTGGATCATTTTTCATACGGGGAGCAGCAAACTAGCCAAACGAATACTAGATCTGAATTGTTTTATGTTTAGGCCTGGAAACCCAAAAGCTTGATCTCATAGTCACACCTAGGCTTGTTATGCTCAGTTTAAAGCTGACAAACGTACGATATAAGACATGTTAAGAACCCAAGGCTATGTTGATTCAAATTTGCCTAATAACTGTATGTCACTCATCTCGTTGCAACGCTTGTCCAAATGTGAGAGTGCTTCATGTCGGGCTCTATATGCAAGAGTCATTTCTATAAATATTTTCCGGCATTCTGTAAATAATAAAATGTTCACACACAACTGCGACAAATGAGCACGAAAATTGAAGCTTACAAATGATTCCGATTAGTCGTCAAAAGAGACTAATAACAAGAATGAAATTGCCGGTTTTTATTATATTTCCCCTGCAGTTCATTGAGGATGCTAAAGCCGAAACATGTAATCCTGCTCTTAGTTACAAAAATATGGGCACTATAGATAATGAATTTGATATTAAACAACTCTCACTTCTAAAAAAGCACTATTTATTTAAAGGCACAGCCTGCGCTGAATATTCTCCTCTCTATCTGTTTCCTTTTCTCCGAGATGGAACTTCGCATCTCCCAACACCCTACTTTTCACGGCAGTGGCTTCCCGCCGATGTGAACGTGACAAATATTGCTAAGGTGTTATAGTAAACAAATATTGTGAGCAAGTGTCAGCAAGTTCACATCAATTTATCCATCTATTCTGGCAGCCGAGTCTGTCACGGTAAATGCATGCGAAAGTGCGCATCTGTGCATTGCGCTCAAGGTTGTTTCCGTAAAATAGTGCAATTTTATGTTTTCATCGAGGATACGAGTTCCGGTATGCCTTCAAGCGCTCCCGAGCAGTTGTTTCTAAACGAAATATTTAGGGTTGGAGAAATTCAGCGAATAAATCTGGATTGACCTGCCAATCATTAGTGCAGCTTTCTTTCTGCAGTCATGGTATCATCCCTCGCTACCCACCCTTTTTTGTTCTGATTCCCAATCTCTTGTTGATTTACGTCGTCCGCCGAACTCATGACAAGTATATTGGCTGCTAATTCAGCGATATAACAGGTTATGCAGAAATGTTGAACTAGCTGCTTAAGGGTTGCCGCCGGTTCAGCTTAGGTGGCTAGGCACGAAATATGTGTGGTAGTTGATGCCAGTCTTCTAGAGCTTGTGCAGCCAGATGCGTTACTCGTAAGCAGTTTTGAACCATACAGTTCTCGTATCGCGTGATCTAGCTACTTAAATGGGGAAATTGTTATGGCCTGCGCGTTGCCTTCAATATGGAGGTCCCTCTAGTTTATACCGCAAGTGAATGCGTGTCTCATTTCACAACAACTATTGTGGGGCCCACCAGTCGCTGTTTTGACTCTTGTGGGTCATCCGCCGCTCTCTGATTGGGAGCCCATGTCTGACCTCAAGATGCAAAGTACAACACTCGAGATCGGCGGGTATATGCATGATGTGGTTGTCTGTGGGAATAGCGACCTGCAATACTTCAATGTCCAGTTAATCCAGCTTGCATGTATCGCCCAGAGATCGAAACATAGTCATGGTGACACAAAGTAGTGCGCAATAGATAACGTCAAAGTTTTTAAATGAATCAAACAGTGAGACTGCACTGAAACTCCATCTGCCACACCATGCTCAGCAGAGAAGGAGCACGTACTTACATGGTTAGTTCCCAAAGCCTCTATGAAGTAAGTATTGTATTTGTGTAGTGTCCAAAGAGCGAATGCGCCACTGAAAAGGTCTTGCATTGAGGTGGCTAAAACCGGAATATTTGCTCCTGAAGCATGCATCGGTGTTATCACGCTCCAGAAGATCTCTACACCGACCTCCAGCGGTCATCATAGTGGACCGTAGTCAATCATCTATGAGATGCAATCGGAGAAGCCTCCGAAGAAATCTGGGTCTCATGGGGGGTAGCGGCTCCAAAAGTGCTAAAAAAGGTTGTTGCAATATATCTCGATGGCAAATGGGGAACATCGGGCAGCACCTTATCATGCGTCGTATTCGCTTCCGACATTTTTTTTGGCAGAGAAAACAAGGATGAAGCCGTGTAAGATGGTCTTGGTGAAACGAGATGACCTCTTTGATAGCGATTTTCACAGATATTACCTTCGGAGATAGCCTTTCAAATAATGAGGAAGTGAAGACGCTATAAATAATGGTTGTGCTGGAGATTTCTGGACCCACTCTTCAATATGTTGAGCTTTAGAATAGTTCCTATAGCCTTAGACATAACATTTTCCGACGGCTATCTTATGTCTCACAAAAGTTTTGTCCGCCTGTTCATAAAGCGTGGTAATTGGGATACAATCATCTAAGATACTGCGCTACTTCCCACGTGTAGCGGTGCTGAAAAATGTCTAGTTTTAATTTTTTTTCAATTTATGTCAAAGAAAGATTAGTGGAAAATGCAATTTATGTGTTCTCTAAACGGTTGCCAATCAGAGAAACGCAAAGCAGATGCAACTTATATTCGCAGGGAGACCGCACAGAGGCACCTGTATCTCCTAAATGAACTTGCAAGCCAAAATACTAGAGGTAAATTGGTTGAATTAAAATTCCAAAAAGTGGCAAAAGGTTAGAGCGAGATTCGTTTTCATTCCTGGCCTACACAGAAGCCCGAACGCTGAATATAATTTCCGAGCTGCCTTAACAAATGCAGCTAAGAAACACATTTCTGCGTTTAAGTTGTTTCGTTTTGTGTTAATTTTATTTTGCGTAGGTAAGTGCACTCTTCATGCAGAGTTGGTCATGTCGCCAGTGCATCAGCTTTTACATTCCACTGTTTTAACCGCTTTTGCTCTATGATTGCTACTATTCTCATTGATAACTAGCAGAAGATAGATATGTACAAATAGTTTTTCGTTGTTTTGATTGATTATCCCATTTACGCCATATTGCATCTGTTACTAATTCATTTTAACATTGCCCATCGGAGCAGGCAAAATGTTGTCGATTTCCCGACGGCTGAAATTTGTGCTTCAAATTTGCTACAATAAGGCGGCAATGTAAGCCGTGTCTGTTTACTGTTTTAAATTCAAATAAATATTACGGACATCTAACATCTTTTGCCACTATGTCTGGAATCAACAGTATATACATTCAAATAGATTATTATGTGTGCAAAAAAAGTAGGTTTCAATGGGGTTTGCTTATTTTATAAATCTATTTTATGATGTGTTGCATATGCTGCGTAGGCTGTATCGACAACATGGCATAGTATATGAACCCTAATTAACTTGCTGTCACTTTTCAGAACGTAAGAAAGACATATGAGCGAAACCTTTAAATGAAATACTGGCAGCTTTCCTATTAGTTTCCAGCCCAAACTGTGCTTTATGTAGTGCGTTTTATTTATTTCTATTAGAAGTTCTCTTTTAGTACTTGCACTTGAAGAGTGTGTTTTACTGTTCAGTGAGTTGGGAGCGGAGAATTTCTACCCTCTTGTAAATGGTAGACCAAAGCTAGATTCCTCTCTGCTTGGATGAAACCTCTATTGTTAGAGCCTTGGCATACCAGTCAGTTTACAGCACGGCATTGTAGGCACCTAGGAACCCTTTAGCGCAGTCGCTTGCTGTCTTTGGTAGCAAAGATAAAGCGTCATTTAACATTTTTTAAGTTCTGAAGTATCATAAAAATAGCACTGGATTTGAACTTCAAACTATTGTTTTTATTTTGGAAATCGCTGAGGTCCGACTATGCTGAACCTGGCTACTCTGCGAATGTTTAGAAAAACCTGATTAAACACATTTTTACTTTTTTCCCTTCCTTCATTCTTTAAACGTCGGCAAATCCTAATTGTTCGAATGTGAACACTGCTCTTTTTCGCAGTAAAGTGGAGACTGTTCTATGATCGGTGAGGTAGTACGCCACTGCTTGAGCGTCTGAAATTTCAAGGTCACATCCACGATAGAACTTATGGAACGCCATGTCAAAAGCAGAGTTTCGTGGTGTCGCTGGCCCATGTTTCCGCTGTCTCTTAAGGCGAGCCTGACTTTCGTCTGCGATTTCTGCTCCTAGTTTTGCATGCTTGCTTTCACAGTCATTATCAATCACTTGTCCTTGGCCCAAACATCTTCAAGGTGGTCAAATTTGTCCTGGCGTGTTCCAGTCAACACCCAGCGACTAGCAAATGCAACCGGGCGTTCCATAGCTCTGCGAACCAACTATCAGCTACCGTGCTTATATCAGACGAACGTCACGGTGTTAGGTGCGAACCAACCAGTTACGCTTATTTCAGTATCATTGTTTCAACGCGGTAAGAAAGGGAGCTTGTCACGCGAAAAGTGGAGCTTTTCTCTAGAACACAGTTATAATACAAAGCGCATCAAACTGTCATCGAAATCGCGTGCACAAGCAGCTGTCGTTCGTTGTCATAAAATTTCTCTGACTGCCTGCTACCTGTAGCAGCTCGAATTATTTTGGGAGAAATGCGCTGTTTTTCGTCCCCTTTAAATATGTTCGTTTAGCCGCTATGTGACACTGATAAGCTGAAAGCACTGTTAAACTGCGAGCGAACTCATTAGATAGCGGAAGCAAGTTTCTCGCTCACGCCGATTTCAGAGGTATGATGCTGTATGAACTATAAAGGGCTATACCAACGCTTCGCATTTCCGACTGCATTGTCCTAAAATAGGGGCGATTGTCATTTGTACTGATTTCTCTACATCTTTTTTTACCATGGTTTGCTTTGTGGAGCTCTATAATCCTAAAATAGAGCTAATATTTAGACTTAAGTCAGCATGATCGAGTTCAGGAAATTTCCAAATTGAATGAATGAATTAATGTTTATTCCGCTTTTGTCGTACAAAAAGCGCGGGTGATGAAACATAAACAGTTCGCAATGACCACTTGACGGGCTTCGCCACCCGTAAGGTCGACGATGAACAGCAGCGGCAGCTTGTGCGATATAAAATGAACAAATTTGTGTTTGTCTTGCAAACGTTTTACAAAGGGACCATTTGGACTGTTTGGTGACAGTGTTAGGTTCGTAGCCAAGCTTTACACTAAATTTGGAATTTCGTATTCTGTAAATGCCATCCTATTCATATTTGCTCGTCATTTGATTATTATTTGTTTATTTTGTCTTGATTGAAGTATCTTCTTATTTCGAATGTGCTATATGTCGTGAAAAGTTTTTTGTATATACATTTTATTTCTGGCTTTTTGTTTAGTGTTTCGATGGTCTGACTTGCTATTGAGGTTTCGCTTTTTCGCAGCAGCGTCTCGCAAAGTTGCGCTTGGATACTGTTCGCATGCATACTGCATACAGAAACTACAAGCGCGATAACACGGCATGTTTATTGTATATCCTTTTTCGTAAACCTAATAAGACTAGCTATGAAGAATGCTCCTAAGACTGAGCCGGGTCGAGCTTTGTCCAAATTTGCACCACGCACTTAGTTAACACAGGTGACGTGTAAGCACGAAAGCCGGAGACAAAATAATTTTCAAACCATTACAGAATGTCTACTGGAGAAATACGAAATCCTGAACGTTGCGGTTGCGTACGGTATATCACGCTCCCTTTGCAAAGCTTTAGATATCAAGGCTGGGTAATATTCAGCAGAGTGGAAATTTTATTTCATTGGTGCGCGTTTGATGCTGTGCAATTAACAATTATAATTGACTCGCACTTTCTCCTTCAGGTTCAAATTTGGACTCTGCACCATCGCTCCTGTCGCGTGGCGTTCCTTATCGCGTTCCTTCCAGTGCATGTTCAAGTGTTGGATTAGAGGTAAGGCTACGCTCCTATCGCGCGGCGTTATAACAGCTAGGCGAAGTTCGAACGGAAGCCAGAAGCGCCTCAAGCGGAGGCGACGCGCACGCAATTTGAACGTTTTTTCCCTTGCACCAGCGCTCTCTCCCAGCGACGTCATCGTGCCGCCACCCTATCATATAACGTCCGTTGTTGTTAGGATGCGCCATGGCGTCAGCAGCGGCCGTATCCATGGCAACCACGTTGACACGGCATCACCACGAGCGCACCCTTTTTTCCTTTCCATGTTGCCATGGAGACGACAGGAATGTTATAAAAAGACGCACCCATTTTTCCTTTTGCCATGGAGACGACAGGAATGTTATAAAATGAGCGCACCCCTTTTTCCTTTCCATATTGCTATGGAGACGACAGGAATGTTATAAAATGAGCGCACCCATTTTTCCTTTCCATATTGCCATGGAGACGACAGGAATGTTATAAAAAAAGCGTACCCCTTTTTGCTTTCAATATTGCCATGGAGACGACAGGAATATTATAAAATGAGCGCACCCCTTCTTCCTTTCCATTTTGCCATTGAGATGACAGGAACGTTATAAAATTAACGCACCCCTTTTTTCTTTTCATATTGCCATGGAGACGGCAGGAATGTTATAAAATGAGCGCACCCATTTTTCATTTCCATGCTGCCATGGAGACGACAGGAATGCTATACAACGAGAACTAAGACATTTTCCTAGCGTGCCCGGTGTGGCTTAGTCGGTTAAAGCGCTCGGATGTTGATCTAAGTGACTGAAATTTGATTGCCGGTGGAGGCAGACGCTTTTTCTTAATGCTTTTTATCTTCTTTTCAGTATGATAAAGAGTACAATAATAGAGATTTTTCATGCAGGTGATGCTATGGTTTTACTTTTTTGTCCATCAAACCTTCAAGAAAAGGAAGAATGTGGCATCTTCGGACACGGCTGGCACCTCTGAGCGCCTGCTTGCAGACATCCAAGTCGAAATTGCTCAACAAACGAGAAATTGTATACGATGAGATTCCCCCAGAAGCGCTGCGGTGGAATTTATTGCGGCTTTAGCTCCAGAAGTCCTTGACCGTCTGTTAGATGCTGATTTTGCTCGCTTTACTTTTTCTCAATGTGATTAGTCCACTAAATATATAATTACCATTAGCTAGGCTAATATATTGTCACTTGCCTCAAGGCGTCAAGGGAAGGAAGAAGAGGCTGAAGGGAAGAAGAAACAAAAGCTACAGTGGTATGTGCTAGTGTTCCTTGCGGTCTCGCAATGCTTGGACTACAAATAAACACCCCCGCTACGTACTGAGTATGTAACAGTTGTGGTGGAGGTGCGGTGTAGATCAACACGGATCCCCGTTCTCTCCGACGAAGCCACCGAGTCGCTGGTTTGCCACCCCTACCATCTAATATGCCTCAAGACGGTGACGCTGGTCGAACAACACCTGCGGTGAGCAACTGGCAGCACTACAGCTTGCCGCGCACATTTGGTGGAAAATCTGACGAGGACGTCAACGAGTGGCTAAGCAACTACAAACGGGTCAGCCGGTACAAACGTTGGGATACAACCGTGAAACTAGCGAACGTAGTGTTCGTTTTGAAGGCACTGCCCTAGTTTGGTTTAATAATCATGAAGACTCACTTACCAGCTGGAATTATTTCACAGAAGAGATAAAGGAGTGCTTTGGCGACGGATCTGCGAAGAAAAAACGAGCAGAGCAAAGGTTGATGCAGTTGTTAGTTGTTAGCCCAGGTACCTGGCGAGACTTGCATCACATTATCGAGGATATTGAGAAATTGTGCAAAATTGTAAACCCTCGAATGTCTAAGGAATATAAAGTGGGGCACTTGCTCAAAGGTATCACTGTAGATGTCTATACATTTCTTATCAGTAAACAGAATTTGACCTCTACAGCTGACTTCATCAGGAAGTGCTTCAGACCGGGCTAGTTGGATCATCTTCTCATAAATGCTGCGCTGCTTAGTTGTACACGAACAAAGGAACTGGACAAAAGGTACACGGTCCAGTTCATTTGTCCGTGTACAACTAAGCAGCGCAGCATTTATGAGAAGACTTTCGAAACCTTGACGTTGCGCCGCATCACACTTAAATTTGGGCGACTGCCCAACGTCACATCTGTTGCGAGCGTTGATGCCAGCGCTCTGGAGTCCATGGCTGATCTGATACGCCGGATCGTGCGGGAAGAATTGCTGCGTGACAAAGATTCTGCGTTCCGGGATGAACACCAGTATGACACTTGCGCGCTACAACCAGAACCCGTGACCCCATCACCTTCCTGGACTCCGGCTTTTAACACACCACGCTTTGGCGAGAGCAGACAGCATAACGATTTCAGCACTTCTCAGCCACGGACGGGCCGAAGAACCACCTACACACGCAAGGTGGACCATAAGCAACGCCGGCCCGATAATTACCCCAACCAGAACGATTTTCCACCCACTTTTACTCTACCCGTTGGCGCCAGCAACCTGTTTGTTATAGCTGTGGCATGACCGGACATATCTCCCGGTATTGCCGTCGGCGGGGCCTGCTCACCCGCTGCCGAACGTTTCTGATCGTTTCGACACTGAATTTTATCCGACCCCGACTCTGGATACATATCGCTTGGCACAGATGCAAAGCGGATCGAACCGGGCAAAGATGCAAAGCGGATCGGGCTTCAGACCGCAGCCTGACGCCGCCAACTCAAAGACAGCGACGCTCACTGTCTCGCCGGCGCCGTTCTTCCGCATCGGGAAACTTGAAGACGCGGCCGATGGGTGAGTTCGCCAAATAATCAACGTTCCCATCACCTCTGCCTGTATTTAAGTTAAAGAACAAATTCGAAGTGTCCATTGACGGCTTACACACCATGGCACTAATTGACACTGGAGCAACAGTCTCTGTTATGAGTATAGCATTCAAGAATCGATTAGGACATAAAGTGATGCTTAGCGTGAAGATAGCTGTGGTATTTCGTGGTGTTGGCGGTGAATGTTGGGTGCTTTTGGATGTTTGCTGTGCGAACGTTGTGATTGATGACCAAGCGTTTCGAATCGAATTAACAGTGCTGCCTCGTTTCACGCATGAAGTAATTCTAAGATAGACTTTTTGAAACAGTGTGGTGCAACGTTAGGCTTTTGTAGTGGACAGATCACACTGAATGCTGCGTTGATGTCGGCTCTTGTAGAAACGTCGTCGCTCAATTTAGGAGCGTTTTCTGTGTCTGAAGATACAGTTATACCTGCGATGTCCGGAGAATTCATTAAAGTTATTTCATCTACAGGTTTGTGCGAGGATTTAGACGCCGTGGTGGAATCTACAACACTTTCCTGTGCAAAGAAGAGTGTCTTGGTGCCTCGTTGCACACTTTCAGTTACCAGAGGCCATACCTTGCTGTAGACTGCAAACTATTCAAACGAGCCAGCCTTGTTGCCTCGTTGCATAGGCTTGATCATTATGAGGAAAATGTATCGACTTCCGCGGCGGCACTAATTTACTATGCTTGTGAAGAGAAAACATCAGATTTTACAGAGTCTCGAATCCAGGCAATGATAACCACATCTTTGAGAGCACAGGAGCGTCGAATTTTGACTTACCTGCTTTCCAAGCATGCTTCGGTTTTCTACTTCGCCAGAGATCATCAGCCACCGATTCTAAACTCTCGCATCTATCATTCGATTGATACTCGAATCTCCCGCCCAATCAGACAGAAGCCCTATCGTGTGTCTCCAACCGAACGTCAGCCTATTGACGAACAAGTTCATGACATGCTCCAACATGGCGCTATTGAGGAATCAAGTCTTCTCAAGCTCCAGTTATACTCCACGGCTGCAGTTATACTCGTTATACTATACTACGGCGTAGTTATACTGTGGTGGCTCCACGTATACTCGTTAAAAAGGATGAGAACACGTGGCGCTTCTCTGTGGACTATCGTTGCCTGAATGCCGTAACCAAAAAAGATGTATATCTGATTCCACGTATTGACAATGCAATCGACTCTCTTCAGTCAGCGTCATACTTCTCCTCGGTAGACTTGAGATCGGGGTACTGACAGATACCGATGAACCCAAGCGACAAAGAAAAAACGGCAATTGTCACACTCGATGGTCTTTATGAGTTCAACATAACACCCTTTGGATTGTGCAATGCGCCTGCCCCGTTCGAACGATTCATGGACACCATTCTGCGCGGACTGAAGTGGAAGCTTTGTTTGTGGTATTTGGACTACATTGTGGTGTTAGAAAGACCTTTCCGGAACACAATAGCCGCCTCACTATCATTCTTGACTGCATTGAGAGAGCAGGCCTCGTTCTCAACTCTAAGAAGTGCCACTTTGTCGAACGGGAAAAAGCTGTTCTTGGTCACTTTGTCGATAAGGATGGTGTTCGGCAGGATCCTCAGAAGATTGCGGCTGTAACCAGCTTTACAGCACCGAAATCAGTGAAGCAGCTTCGGAGCTTTTTAGGACTGTGTTCATATTTTCGTCGTTTTGTGCCCAGATTCGCTGACATCGCATACCCGCTCACATGCGTTTTGCACAAAGATGCGCCGTTCAATTGGACCGCTGACTTCAATTGAACCTCAAATTCGTTCTGATATCACGACCTTTCCTAAGTCACTTCTGTCCTGCCCCCATCGAAGTTCGCACCGATTCTCGTGGCGTGGGCGTTGGCGCTGTGCTCATCCAGCGTCATGGCACCGACCAGCACGGGATAGGTTATGCTAGTCTTCGTTGAGCAATGCGGAACGTAATCCACCGTTACTGCACAAGAGTGTCTCGCAGTGTTTTTGGCGGTGCAACAATTCCGTTACTGCCTATATGGTAATGTTTTACCATCCTGACCGACCACCATTCGCTCTGTTGGCTCTTAACTCTTCGTGACCCTTGCGGCCGGCTCGCTGGATGGGCATTGCGGTTGAAAGAGTTTACCTTCACTGTGGCATACAAAAGTGGCCGTCAGCATGCTGACGCTGACTGTCTGTCACGCATGACGCTTTTGTCAACTGGTAGTGATGGTGACAACTTTGATTGCTACCTGGCGCCTATCTCGGCAACGTTTCCTGACCCTCAACTGTTCCAGATAGAACTATGCAACGATCAGACTACTTTGGCACCGCTCTTCTCTGCCGCTCATGATTCATAAGACGCGCGTTTCTGCGTTCGTGCCGGCCTGCTTTACAAGAAGAATTTCAACCCCGGAGGTGCACGCTTTCTTCTCGAAGTGCCGGAAAATCTCCGTATTCCCGTTCTCGAAATGATGCATGACGATGCCACGTCGGGCCACTTGGGTATCGCCCGGACCCTTCATCGCACACAGGACCGCTTTTAGTGGCCGAAAAGGCGTCAAGCCATTCCGCGCTATGTAGCCAGTTGGGTCAAGTTCCAGCAGTACTAGCTCCCTACTTTCCGTCAACCGGAACTGCTGCACCCTATTGCACCTCCGACCGCATTCTTTGAGCAGGTGGGCATCGACCTTTTGGGTCCTTTGCTGCAATCTACGAATGGTAACCGGTGAAATGTGGTATGTGTTGACCATCTCACTCGATATTCAGAAACAACTTCAATACCCTCAGCCACTGCTCACAAAGTATCCCTATTTCTTCTGCGATTTCTCGTCTTGCGCCATGGCCTTCCTCGAGTTCTGATCACTGACCGTGGACGCCAATTTACAGCTGAAGTTATCGAAGAACTCCTTCGTCTTTCCGCCTGCGATTACCGTCATTCAACGCCGTATCACCCGCAATCGAATGCACGTGTTGAACGGACCAACCGCACTCTGACCCCTACGTTGGCGATGTACGTGGACTCTGATCACATGAACTGGGTTGACATCCTCTCATTCATTAAATACGCGAATAACACTGCACAGCATGAAACGACTGGCTACAGTCTGTTTTACCTCCTTTATGCTCGAGTTCCCCGCAGCTGTCTTGATACCATCCTTCTTTTCTTCCTCCACAACGAGCCTTCTATCGCTGCCACTTTATGTCGAGCCGAAGAAGCTCGCCGCGTTGCCCGCCTCCGCATCCTGGACTCACAGGAACGTTCGAAGGAGCGTTATGACACCCGACGTCCACATGTCTCTTATGTGCACGGTGATTTAGTGCTTCTGTGGACACCGCTGCGCAAGCGTGGTTTAGCCCAGAACCTGCTGTTTCGCTATATCGGCCCTTTTGTCATTGTGGAGCGCCTCAGTGACGTGAACCTATGTAATTTTGCGCCGCACCGAAAGGGGCCTATACTCACGCTGCACCCAGGTGGCGAATGGGGCTCAGCTAAAAAGGTTCCACCCCCGGCACCTTCTTTCCTTAAACTGCTTGCCCTGGGGGCTTCATCTGCGAGGGCATCAAGAGATGGAAGAAGAGGCTGAAGGGAAGAAGAAACAGATGCTACAGTGGTGTGCTGGTGTTTTTTGTGAACTCGCAGCGCTTGGACTACAACCCAGGCAGCAAAAATGAAAGGCCCAATATTGGGAAAGAGTTGGCAATGTATTGGCAAATCAGGCCCTATAATGAAACTGTTTCCACTAGCTTCTCAATATAGGCGATGCCAGTCGCTAACACTTCCAATGATGACCCTGTTAGGTCGGTGCTCAGCCCATGTGGGCATTGCCAATTAGTAGCACTTCCAATGATGGCCCTGTTTGGCCTGTTCTGCCCATATCGGCATTGCCACTGCGTTGAACTTCCAATGATGGCCCTGTTTGCCCTCTGTTCCACCCATATGGGCATCGCCACTGCGGTACACTTCCACTGATGGCCCTGTTGGTCCTCTGTTCTACCCGCATGGGCATTGACACTGCGTTACATTTCTAATAAGGGCTCTGTTTGTCCTCTCTTCTACCCATATGGGCATTGCCAAGGCATTACACTTTCAACGATGTCCCTGATCGCCCCTCTTATTCTTGCCATATTGTCAATGCCACTCCAAAAACTGACCACTAGGGTTCTTGTCTGCTGCTTCACCTGTATTATCTGTATGATTTTTACAATGGAGCAGTATATCACCTGTCAGTGATTCCTTGATGTTCTCTTCTGTAATGCGAAATAATTGTGTAATATTTGTATGCACTGTAACATATGCAGTTTTAGTGGAAACAATATAAATGAGGTGTAGTTTTTTGGCAGTGAGAGTTTCTGTAAGGCGCATAATAATGAAAACGAAGAAAACCAGCCAGAGTCAAAACTGAGCTGCAAATTACTTATTCGGAAAGCTCGACCGAACCAAATAGTTGACTACTGCAGGTATGGCTTAGACAAGCTCCTATTATTTGTTTTACATGGGCTAGTTGCACCATTTCCGGAATGGCGCTTGCCCGATGTCCATGAATTACCACGCGCTTATTTCATAAGGATTTAATGGCATTCTTAAGGCGTTTTCTGCGGTTTGCTTGTACAAGCATCTGGAAATCAGCCCGACCGCGGTCTAACATAAAATAATGACTTCCATAGTCCAGAGCCTGCATCCGTGTATTAGAACAGCTGAACCACAGTTTTTAGAAGTGTATTCTCTGGGCGGCTTTTGCGAACAACTTTAGCAAATACTAGAATGAAATTAATCACGTTGTGTTTTAAAATCAGGAATTGCCGTAATTTATTTTTGCTTAGGCATTTAGCTTGTGTGCCACATTTATTCTAAGTAAACAGTGTATTAGCATACATTTTGCGCAGTTCCGATTAATATATTTCAAAACTTATTTTCTTAATTTTGTGGCAACATTTTTATGCCACCTTTAAACCAACGAAGACAACAGCACGGGGTTGTACACATTATGGGAGTGTTTGCAGATGCCTAAGCGACAACTATGTCAAAGCCGCGCTTTTCCTTGCAAAAAGCTCAAGAGGATATTTCTCCACTTGACGTCTGGCTGTGAACAACTCACAACGCAATTTCAAGGCTTTTTTCTCCTTTCACTAAGTTTGCCTCCTCCGAGCCTCACCTTTGCTGCTCTTCTCCTGGCTTGCCCCTTTTTTCTCCCCGCACAAGGCTCTTTTTTCTTTGTTAATTTTTTCACTCGCCTGCTCGAACCTGTTTTTCCTCTCGCCTAAATGCTCTGTACGTGGCTTCTTCCCTTTCTCTTCGTTCTTCTACACATCTTTCAGCTGCGTACCTTCTCTTCAAGCCTACTTCCCAGTTGGCGTGCGCTCCAACTTTTCAGTACAGTAGGTAATGAGTCTGGTTTGATAGCCTTCTTGACAACCAGCGTAACAAGAATGTTTGCTCACTCGTAGTGAGCTGTTCCTATTCCTCATGGCGGCGGCGGCGCGCACGTGTGCGTTTGTAGTTGGGGCTTACGTTCGGCCGTGGTTCTTTGCAAACGAAAAGGCAAGCCACATCTTTTGACACCTTACGAGAGCTCCGGTGTAGTCAAGAAGCCGGTCAACAAATTCCTATTTGTGAATACCACTCTCTGTTTACTCTCAGGCAATTTTGGAAAAGAAGTGTTCTGGGTGGTTTGTTGACTGCTCGACGTGATGTTTTATATAAGTTTTTTTCCCCAAGGAAAAGCGAAGCGCATACTTCTTTTTGGGACCACTTTTATTGGGGAAATATCTAAGTTACATTGCCCAGGAAGTAATATTTCTAGAATGGTAAAAGCATTATTATTTGTATCTGTTGAGATGCATCCAAGGGACGTTGACAAATGTTAACTAGCGGGATTAGGTGCAATGTTGTATCGCATCATATGCGATAGTGGAAATATAGGTCATCTATCATTTGTGCATGACAATAATCTTACTAGCTCGGTTTTGCCATTCAGCAAGACACTAAAAGCTCATCGCATACAAGCGATTGAGTGAACGCAGCCAGAAGGAGGGGGCGATGCAACGATAATTTAATTTTGCAGTGTTTACTCTCGGTGAAAAAGATATAACTATCGTTTGTTCGGTGGGCGTTTCGTAAGGGTTTAAATATCCAAATCATTGCTAATTTGCATTCATCCCGAGCGACATAGGCATACTGCTTAAATTCATCTCTTTTTATAAAAGTGGCTTCCGGTTCCTGTATTCGGGGTATTTTACTTGGTTCTGCTGGCATTTCGAGTTGAAAATGTTTTTCCCCTTTTAAAATAATGCATCGTTCAAAGTTGATATAAAGCTTTTACATCTGGGGAGAGGGGGCAGGAATTGAAGGAGATTGCAGAGAGTGAGAGGTGGTAGCGAGTGGCTTCACCGTGCCTACGGGAGATTAGGAAATGAGGCTTTGAAGCTGTGCAGGACACAGCAGGCAAATTTTAATCTGAACTTCACTAATATTTAATTTGCGTATATCATCCAGATATTAACTCTAACCATGGAAATATTTTTCTGCGCTGTTTTTTGCACTGTTTGTCACAAAGTGCACATTTTATGAATATGATGTTGACTTAATTGTTTATGTTTTTAGTTTAGGGTCTTCTAGTCGGCTAAGCTCAAGAAAGCGCACGTCCGCGGAAGAAGCCTCGCCTCGATGGTTTCCGCTTTACGATGATAGTTACTTGCGGCAGATGTCAATCACCAGTACTAGCAGGCAGCCGTTCACAAAGTATAGTATACTGCAACGTCATGACAATATGTCAGGAGTGTTTCCGAACGCTAGGTCCATGAAGGGGTAAATAATGTATGCGATTTATGACTACGTGACATCCTCTGTTTAATAACATGCGCGCCTTCGTTTTTCTTTTTGTCAAATCATGAACATGATTTATTTTGAATCTATTTTTGGCCGTCAGTGCACAATTACCTTTGGCAGACGTTATATGCGAAAAGCCTGCGTGGACCTGGCGGTAACGAGTTATGCAAGGATGGCTGTCAGGAGCCTGCTATCCAGGGCCTATCATGATGGGTCAGCCCGCTGCACAGCGCAACGCATTCATGGCTCGCACCCCTTTCCTACAGTCAGAACCGTCTGCTGTCTCTGCTAACGCTTGGGCCTGCAAAGAGACACCACGATCATCCCAACCACCTTCTAAGAGCCTGCCCGGTACATCCGAAGCTGTATCTGGACTTGCCGCGTGCTCTGGTGACACTTGAAATAAAATAAAGTTCGTTTCTTCAATCATTTGGTTCCCTTTTTTGCATGACTGCTCGTCGCTCATGTGCAAGAGGTTTTCATATGAAACCCACTTCTGAGGGAAGACAAGCGGTGTAAGTCCGATTTTTCGGAGTCTGCATTGTGTATTGAACTATCGCCTACAGTTTTCCTTGTCGATTAGACAAAACAAATTGCACAATATACAAGAGGATATGGTGTAGAACTAAATGGGGTGCCCCTAGTTGGATTTCGCACTGGCCTAGAAACTCAACCGCCACCTTGAAGTGGCAGCATGCTAAGGCAGGGTACAAGTGGCTGTACATATTCCAAGCCTGATCATGAAACTCTTCGGTTATCAATATTCCGGCTTAATATAGGTGTAATCATGGTGCAAAGGCGGGAGCAGGATGGCTGGACATGGGCGTAATCATGGCAGAAGGGGGGGGGTAGGATGGCTGGATATGGGCAGTCTCGGTAGGAGCATAGGAAAAGGTAAGCTCTACGTGTGCGTAATCTTGGTGTGAGCGTATGCTTGGCGCGAATGTGGCGACAGCTTGGTTCTACACGGCATACCCTTGGCGACGGGCTTGCTTTATTCAGGAGTACTTATGGCAATAAAATGGCGACGAGTTGGCATGCTATTGGCATAAATGGTGCGGCCATTGTTAGAAAAAGTAGTAAGTTGCCCAAATGCCAATGAAGGACCTATATTCATGCCAACTTTTGCCACTAGAATGTCATTCAAGGACCACTGCTTTTGCGCTGTTTTGGAAAAGAACACCCCCGTTACGCACTGAGTACGTAACAATATTCTAGAAGCGCCACAAAAACAAAAGCAATTTTTACACAATAGGGGTTTGATCGACAAACCGATATTAGAGAGAGCATATGCGATCGGCCCAGTATTAGAAATTTATTGGCGCGGCTGTGCGATAATGGTTCGCTGTAACCAATGCGTTACCTATAATGGTACAGCCATAGGATAACATTGACAGTTCTTGGCCCAGTCAATTACAAGTTCTCCCCATGTTTGAGCTCAGCTGGATAAACAGCGGGCAATAATGATATTACATATAGAATTTCTTGCCAACTATATATACATAATTATACATGCTCGTCAATATTGTCCGGCCTTCTGAAATTCTTGCCAATCATTCTGCGATCACAGCAGATAGTAGTAAGTAATTTCCTAAGAATATAGATGGCGTGTCGCCACTGAATATATCTTGGCATAAAGTGGTCAACACTATCTGGACAGTCTTAGTGGCTTCCTAACGTTGTATGCATCTTGAGTTCCAGTGGTCGATATTGCCCAATGAGTTGTGGCGACTGGCCTACATTGCACATATCATGGCATACATTGGTGCATATTGTACTGCCAGTACTGATTTGTGGTCAGCATACAATATAGCTTCATACACTGATCGATATTCTCCCACCAGTCTTGACGGATTCCCAACATCATGCATATCTGCGGTTGCAGTGGTTGATGGTACACTTTGGTATATTTTGCGCGGCCAGCATTGATTGCTTGAGGGCATTGAATATAGATGGGCATACATTGGTTTTTATCACACTGCCAGTCTTAGTCTTTCCCGACGTTGTATACATCTTCAGTTCAAGTGTTCAAATTTGCCCAACAACCTGATGATAGTGGCCAACATTGCTTCGGTCATGGCACACATCGGTCATTAGTGCCTTGCCAGTATTGACGGCTCGTCAACATTGAATATATCTTGGCATAGAATGGTCAATATCGTCCGACCAGCCATGCCGCATTCCCTGACTGTCTACATTTCAGTAGTAATGGTTTATCTCGCCCGATGAACTGTAATGGCTAGCCAATATACCGGACATCATGGGATAGGTTAGTCAGTATTCTGATGCCATCAATGATTACCTTTCAACTCAAAATATTTACGTGTAAACGATGGTCAATACTTTGCTAATAATACAGATTGCTTTCCAATGTTCTCTGAATCGTGGTTTATATTGGTCCATTTATTCTACGCGAACTTGCTATGATTTGGCGACAATTCTTGCATCGTGGTATGTACTGATTATAACAGTCTTCTTAGTATATATGGCTTAAGAACATGAAATATATTTTGGCATACATTGGTCGATGTTGTCCTGCTGGCTTCAGGGTCTTTCCAAGAATGTATATAACGGAGTTATAGCTCGGGGTCGATATTGTCTAATGAGTTTTGATACCTGGAAACATTGTAGATATCATGACACGCACTATCCAATACTGGCTTGCAGATAATAAAGAATTCTCAACCTGCATATCCTGATATATTTTACAATGTCTCAATCAATACCGTCGTCAGTAACGTCTTCACAGATATAGTTACCGTATTAGAGAGAATTTATTTTTAAAAATGGCTTAGGCTATAAGATAGGGTTGGTAGACTCCTCCACCATAGATCCGTTGGCTGAACAGGGTATGGCTTGTTTTTCTTGACAAACCAATGCAATGAGACAAAGGTCGACCTTCTAGAGCCAAAATTATAAGCAGGATCTGAAATGCTTGATTCGGTGGTACTACACATGCACCTAGCTGCATGCCTCGTGCAATGCGCCACTGCAATTGCAATAGTCGGACCCATGGCTTATGCCGTCTCTGAAGCGCTTAGAAACGCTTGAGTTGAGTATTCCTCTGTTCTCATTCATGGAGGAGTTTACTAATAGAATGGAACGCGCAGCCGTTACAGCGTCTACCATTACTTCAATACCCCTTTTAGCAGATGCGTGATGCCACTCATACGCAAAATTTTGAGAATACTTTGTCGCTCTTCTCGATAAACTCTCAACAAAACAGGTGCGTAGGTTTTTTTGTTCTTTTCAAACTGACAACACTCGCGGTTTATGTATAGAAATAAATACGACAAAAGTGTGCAAATATATGCAATTTTAAATCTGTGATGGGGCAGTTTGAAAACGTAGCACCTACTAGACCATATATGCTAAGCCTGCTAGCGCGCCTTATTCCGTAGCGCGAATGTTCTAAATTCAAATCCCATAAGCTTATGTCCACGACTGCAAACATAGACCTATATAGTTCATTTATGCAATATATATTTACTTCTGTGGTGGAAGGAAAGTGATATGGTCTACTGCTGCAAACCAGAGGTCGAAGACATTGCAGTAGCGAAAGAATGCTGCACTGTTTCGCCATGGAGGCTATAGCTGGCTCCGCCACTCGGCATCAGTACCGACTGTATTTTGCGTGAATACTAGTTGGACTCTCAAGAAGAGACGTTGACCTAGCGGCACAATATTTCGTATTGTAATAATCTACCCCCGAACTTGCATTTGATTCCTATATGCCAGCTCACTCTACATTGTGCAGAGCTAGGAATGAATAATGAAACCCTGTAGGTTATTGCTGCTGTAAAGCTCATAAGGTACCTACGTGCACCAAACAAAAATATGAGCATTATTTCCTATAAGTTATTCGCTATCTTTAGCTGGCAGGGAAGGAAATTTACTTTCACTCTCCGATGCTCGGAAGAAATGTATTTAGTCCAATTGGATTGTAAGTGGCCAAATGTTTTGCTGTAAGTTGTGTACATGTTGCGACAGCTGTTTAACTGCTTCCGACAGAACACGTTTGCAAGTAAAGCATTTCTATAAAAAAAAAAACATTAAAAACCTGAAGCATAACAACCCCATAATTAGGAACTGAAAATACGTGGCAAAGAATTTTTTGTTACCAAAGACGTAATGTTACGACGCAATGAATTCGTGATAAGATAACAACCGAAACGTTTGCCATAAATTTATTTTTGTTTGGTTGTGCTTCTATTCAATAAACTTATTCTTTATTCGAAAGCTGTATTAGCATGTAGATAACTCTCATGGAGGTGCCCTCCGATATCTTAAGAAAGTTGGTCTAACATCACGTGTTTGAAAGCGTTTTCCTATGCAGCGTTCGCAGAAGTTTCTTCATGCTTTAATGGGATTATTATCAGAACCTATTTCGACAATTCGAGGTATTTCGTTGTAGAAGAAGGCTTACGTTCTCTCTAACAGTGTTGGGCAGACGGCTATTTTTGACGTAGCGGCGCCAGCCAACGTCTGACTCTCCTGTATTGTCGTTCACAACTCCTGTGAACGACAATACAGGAGAGTCACAACAAAAGCATCAATTTGTTCCCTGTAAACTCTCGAAGAGGAAGATGGAAGATGGGGAGTCACGCTGTGGTTTTTCGCAGAATAGGCGCCTCATCCTCGCTATCTGCGGGCTTTACCATCAGCGGGTTGATCTCAGGAGCCAAGGTGTAGCACGTGATGAATCCCCCTAACAGTCGCTCACTTCCCGAAGCGAAGCGACCTGAAGTTTAAAAGACGCGCCGCATCTGTCTGTTACCACGTGTCAAGACAGACGCGTACATGCGTACTACTTTCCACAACAGTGTCTTCTTTTCTCCCAGCCGAGATAAGCGTCTTCTGCAGAAAAGTTGGAAAAGTTCAGCGGAATTTTTTCAAGGCAGCAATAGTAACGGCATCTCCACCACTGAGTGATGAGGAGGGCGTGACGCCGATGCCCGCAATGCTAAGCGCTCTCCATGCGCGGAAAAAGAGAAATTGCTCTAATGGTTTCTATGAGTGAACGTGAAGCCTCGCACACGTTTTCTTTCCACCACCCCGCCTTTACAAGAATGGGCGCAGGTCTTAGTGAAATTGTTATAAAGCGCATTGACTGCATAACTTGCAAATTATACAACGCTTGTAAAGTGTCGGAAAGCGCACGTTAAACACGTGGTAATATACTTCTTGCATGGCTTACTAGAGAAAGCATTGCACTCGGTGGAACGACAAAGATATGAAAGTCTGCACCAAAGGTGTGGCCACCTTCGACTTCGCGCTAATCCCATAAAACAATGCCGACGTGGCGATCACCACTCAGTAACTAGATAAAGCAATAAAACTGGAAGGCCTTTAGAGGATTGAACTCCATTTATTTGTAGCATTTGTTCACCATGTGACGGCATCACCATAGCTCGGGAAGAGTCGGGTTTTGACATAAATCGGGACGTTTTGCATAGCGCCATATCCAAAGTTTAGCTCAAGTAATATATGGATACGAAAGGGCTACCGTGATCCATTAGGTTGCGAAGTCTCCCGACAGGGTCGTTCCACACTTAACTCGCATTTTAAATTGTGACGGCTGCTATTAGTTAAGACACAAAATAAAATCAAAACGATGCAGCATAGAAACATTTGCTGGACTGATCTACGTTTGTCATTGAAACACGCGATAGCGTGTCATTCTTTCAGATGGAGACGTAGAGGCGCGGACAGCTAACTTCTTATCTTGTGCCTATCACGAAAAGCCCTTTTCTATAAAAGATGCCAAGAAATACGCCGACAAAGTAACCTATGAAGTGACACACCTTTGAATATATTTCTGGAAACATTTATTTAGAACGCCTGGCCAAATGAGCAATGATAGTTAATGTTTCGTAGTCTGCTTATTTTAGGTTCAAATACTTTTTGTATTCGTTCATTTCTCATTTAGCCTCGCATATTTCTTAATTTAGAACATATGTTTATGCAGTATAAAAAGGTGATAACGTGCACAATGCCATTGCCTTTCGCACTTTGTGTAAGAGCAGGAATGGTTCGCAACATTTGTAAATAAACAAAGGATCCAGTCAAGAAGCCACAATGTTCTACTGCTCATTTGTACCGGAAGATACTGTACATGTAACTAAATATAAGATAGATTCCTATGCTTCATAGTACTGGTCTTCTTGACAAATATTCACCACAATAATTGTAGAGCTCAATAAGACAAATATCTAAATCGCAAAAATCGAAGCGAACTGTTTTAGTGGAGACAATTATCTAAGAGTGAAGTGAGATTACGCAAGCAAACAAGCACCATGTTTGTCACGTTTGAATACCCGAATGCCAGTCTTACTCTGTACTGAGCAGGAAACGTTCTATAAATTGTCTTATTACATAAATATTATTTCCGTGCTTCAGAAGTACCTAATTCCGCTAGTTCAAAATTTTGTGTCTATCAACTGTCCGAGTGAGGTTGAGATGAATGGAGCTGCTGGGATGGACTTTGCAGCGGAACTCGAGACAAAGCGCGAACAGCGAGGCCTACCATATGCCTTTTCTCAGGTGCCAGAAAATGCAAACGCCACTGGCTCACTAGTAATAACTGCCAAATACTGCCAAGTAATAACTGCCAAATGGAGTGTATTGATTAAACGTCTGTGTGAATCAGAATACAGCTTCCTTAATCATCTTCCTGAGATGCTTTTGTGATTATTTCACAAATCAACAGCGATGATAGTGAGTCCGGGCGCACATACTCTTTTTATTACCTCAATGAATTTGTGTAAATATAAATATATTCTCCACATTTAAGGGCACGCTGAAGCTGATGCGATGGCGGTGCAGAAAAAATAATATCCCTCAAATAATCCCTCAAATTGTACATTGTCAACCACGAGGAAGTGCTGACATCATTATGTGTTTGTTTTATTTTCTATGTATAATGTGAACCTGTGATGACGTCGACCTGTGAATGACTGTATCTTTCATTTTTTATATGCTTGCTTCTTTTCTTTCTGCCAGTTTTGTAAGAGTTTTCGATTTTACCCTTCTGTACATATGTGTGTATGCCTGTATGAGCAAAGAACCCACTCCTGTAAAAATCCCTGATTGGGATTGGCAGTATCTGAAAATAAATAAAATATTTCATAATGTAAAATAACCTAATGTATTTTAGGAGCTGTATGGTACGGTATTGCGCTTGGCTCTGTAAATTGTTTGTAGTGAAAGAGAGGCCCCAATTGCTACAAAGCTCATTAGGTTCGTTTACAAAAACCGCATTCAATGGAATTTCGTAACACGGGCGCAGCCTATATCCGGAGACTGGGAGTTGATGTCAGGAATACAAGCCTGCCCTTCACATTCTTCTTTCGCCCATGCTGCGGATTGATTCATGAATCACATTTATTTTCAAACAACCTATAACATTTCAAGGTAGATCAATTACATAAATTGTCCAAATCAATAACTTCTACTAGCCAGATATAGTTACGCTGTCAGGAATTCGCCCAGAGGTGCTGATCAAAGATGTTGTAGCAAAACAGCGCTTCTGTAAAAATACTCACATTTAAAACAAACACAACATTACAGCGTAATGTCTATTACTGGGGTTGCAACTCTGGAAATCGCCTCGATTACACAAAGTGACTTTGTCCTAATCTTGTGATCTTGAGGTATCGACAAAACGTGAGAGGGGTACTACTGCTGCAATTTCCTTTAAAGCAATATACATTTCACATGTAGTAGTCAGGCAAAATTTGATACCGGTCCAGCGCTTCGCTAGTTAGCGAAGTTTCCGGGTCGCCCAAATCTAGTCCCTCCAATCGCGTTAAACTTGCGCATCCACACGCAGCCTTCTTTACCAGCGGTTTCACTCGTATACCTATTTCGAAGAAATTCTTAAACTCTGCGCCAAGTTGTTGACATCAAACTTATACCCGGACATGACAGCGGCCGCAGCTGCTAAAAATGAATCAGTTGCGGATAAAATCCTGAATATAATTTATATTTACTTACGCGGTAGACCAACCAATTAGAATCACCACTGGAAGACACGGACTGAACGTACTGCACAGAAATACCACACATCCGGCATTCTTCTAAGCTTGCTGTTATATACAGCTGGAGGCCTTGGCAATTTATTTTCGGTAGCGGCTTTCTTTTTGCGCCAACTTTCGACAAATTATTGTGAAAATAAGCAATAAGTAGGAACGACAAAATTCTTCTAAAAAACAAGCGACAGTGACATTTGAACACGCTGCAGTAGGAATGTCTACCAGATCAAATGCTTTTCGCTAATTATGTATCAAAAAAACTTGATAGAAACACCCTATTCTCCGGCATCAATTTCTAAATAAAATGTATTTTATAAGCGAATTATTTTGACAGAATACTCTGTGAGGAGTTAGGTACAGTAAAGTCTGAAGGATTTCTAAACGGCACATTTCGCCACATTTATTTTAACTGTTCGTAACGTTCGAAGTTTCTTCACCGCATTTTCTAGGGGCGACTGCGGCCAGATACGATGTCGCTAAAGTACATGAAAGGAAGCGAGAAGCGAACGACATAATCACGTTAGGAATGTTCCATTCAATAAAACAATCTACGAAAGCGGATGTTGCGTTCGTTGCAATTTGCGTAAGGCATTGTATAAGTATTTTATTTAGCTTTTTCTTCCGGTAGCTGCCTTCTGTGAACAGGCAGAAAGAGACCACACGTGTTCATAGAGGTGTGAAACCTAGGCACTCCTTCGTTTATAATGAGGGCTGTGGTTTTTCTCCCGACCCTAATGTCAAAATTAGTGACGTACTTATATTCTGATATAGTGGAGGAGGATGTTGACGGAATTTGTGATTTACGCCGTTCATTAATAGGAGTGAATGGCTTAACGCGGCTTGCGTTTTTGTAGCTACTCTTTGTGGGTTTCTTGTGGCGGAGTGTTACTCAACGCTTTTAACAATTTCATCGAAAGATACGATTTATACAATTTCAGATGATTTAAAGCAAAATGAAGAAATCGGCCTATTTGCGTACATTTATTGTAGATGAACAACTATGGGCAGTGATGTTTTTTACTCAGAAGAACAGTAAGAACTGCCGGCGATTTCTTTTCTATCCTTGTAAGGTGAACTAATTAGCCAGTGGAATGCCTGTTTACGACCACATTTACTCAGATTAACGCAGCGGAAAAACGTAAAATGACACAGAACATGTAAACACGTGCCAGAAATCCAAAATAGGCTAAATATATACCAGCGATATTCACAAAAGAATGGGCTTCTGCGGACAAGGTTTGCAGCCAGGGCTGCTTCCGCCTGATTGCTCTTTAATACGTCACAAAGTGGTGAGTATAGTGTTGCTAAAAAAGGATGTATTGATAAGTCAATGCAAGGCGTAATTCCTGCGAGAAAATGAGCTGGAGATGCAGTAGGTTCAAAGTGTTTCTGAAGTTCCTAAACGTAAGCTCTAGCATGGCTCATGTTGCCGTGCATCCAGATGTTAATTAAAGCTGAAACATATTGGGTAAAAAAGATTTAGTCCCATTCATTTTGATCGTCAGGAGAAGAGTTGATAAATAAGATAGCTTTCAGCTTCAGTTCCCTCATTCCATGAACTACTTCTGACAGGTAGTTTTGAAGAACCTTCTTTAAATGCTACACTTCCTTGGTACTTCAAGAAAAACGATAATAAAGGCATATTTGAGGTTAGAAGCTTCAACGTTACACAGCTACAATGTACTTTGGAACACACAAAAGAACATTTATTCTTATATTTTAAATATTTTATTTGAAATTGCGCAGAAGTGCACAGATATTGATTAGACATGTAGCATTGAAAAAACTTCTAGCGTGTAAATTACGATATGTTCAACACATCCCTTCTCTTCAATTTGTCGTGCACTTCTTTCCACACTTTAATTGCTTCCACAGACACCCATTTCCTTGGGGCATAATGTTACACTATATATTATATGAATATAAGAAATCATTTTATATTTATTTTTCTGCCTTGGCACAATGGTATCAAATACCTTTTGAAAATCGCCTAGGGCCACTGCCATGAGCGATTATGCAGCTTGCCGTTTTGCAGTTCTAGGCATCCCAGCTCACTTTTGTTTTCAGGACGACAGCTCAATGCCAGTTAAAATCGGTCCTATTTATTCACTCGCAATATTTGAAAATAAATGAATGTATTGCCATATACAAACGGAAAGCCACAAACATTTCTGGGATGTGAGCGAATATCTTTCCAATACGACGACGACCTAATTGTTCAATCTTTTTTCGCACAATCATCTAAAGCAACATGTGCAATGTCTTATGATCGCTCCTCCCGTTCGGCAAGTTTTGTAACCTTGCTTCCATCCTTTTCCAGATAATTCCCTAGTGTCTTGGAAGCAACTGGGCCAAGTATATTTTAGCTGAAAGATTAACTTATATGTAACTAGAGACGAGTGCCACAAAAGAATAGATTGACGTGATGCACATACCAAACAGTAGGATTTACATAAATAGCGACAAACTACACCATGATAATACACTACTGTTACATATGTGTCTGATCACCAGCACCACTTACATATTATGTAACCTAACTCAGGCTCTCGACCAGCCCGAGTGTGAGAAAACGCAAAACTAAAATGCAGCGCATACCTGCAGAGTGTTGTCGGGTGCGCTATTGGCTTTTGAGCTTTCGCTTGCTGGGCTTTTATCGTTGTTGCTTTTATTGACGTGGTTGATATAGTGTTTGGGCGAATAAGGAAATAATAATTTGAATTTTTCAGACAGACAGAAAATGTTTTTTTTTCATACGCATAAGGTTCAGCTGCTTTCGTTTATTTCCCTTTTGGAGTCTCAGGGCTTGTTACCTCTTTGAATAAAACTTTGTGATCTGATTTATATATGACTGAGCGTACTTTGTTGCTTAGTTATAGTCGATTCCCCCCCCCCCCCCAAATTTTGTGAAGTCTGGTACTGATGCCTCGATCCCAATTTCTTATTTAGCGCAATTGGATTTTAAATATCCGCACAATCGCAAAAACAGGTGCATTGCACAGAGAAATGTATCTCCGGATATTTGCTACCCACTCCTTAAGCTAGCTTAATCTAAAGCTGCGACAAAAACTGCCATAAGAATATGTGAAATCCTCACTTGTTATGATTGTGATAGGGTAACTCTCAAGTAGCGCTGTATCTTACTGTGGTGTGCTCTTTATTGCTGTGGTGGTTTTTATTGGTGCGGTTGCCTTGTCCAACTGTTATTTGTGATGATTCGTCGTTACTCGTCTTCTTTTTTTCATTTCCGTGCACTGTTGTTAAGCAACTGGTGACCTGGCGTAAGTGGTTTTCATGCGCAGCCTTTACATGTCCTTGAATAAATGCTAATGATAGCCGCCTGGCTATAAGGATAGCAGAATCGCCTACCGTCCTCCAGCGCAGGAGCCGATATCTATTTCCCTCAGCGTTATCGCTGTGTACTCATGCGACCAGACTAAAGTTGTGCACGTGCATCAGTGATGGCAG
>JAJIZL010038005.1:0-19386 GCA_023969395.1 Amblyomma maculatum
ACGCAACCCATTACATATGTTCTAGGGTCCTATGTTAGAAAAACAGCAATTACCAGTATTTAAACTAACATATGCGTATTGAGACGAAGACTACAACCCCGCCGGCGTGGCGCAGTGGTTACGGCGCTCGACTACGGCGCCTAAGGACGCGGGATCGATTCCCGGCCTCGGCGGCTGCCTTTCGGTGGAGGCGAAAAGCAAGGCACCCGTGTGCTGTGCGATGTCAGTGAACGTTAAAGAACCCCAGGTGGCCGAAATTTCCGGAGTCCTTCACTCTGGCGTCTCTCATAGCCTGAGTCGCTTTGGGACGTTAAATACCACAAACCAACGAAGACTACAGGTGTTCAGAATGAAAATCATTTTCATGCTTCTCCGAAAACCATTCAATGATGCAATAATAGCTGCAGGATGTCAGTGTCTGCATAGAAGTCGATGCTTGGTGCAACAAGTAACATACACTGAATACATTACTGGCTAAGGCAGGTTGAAATCAGACAATTAATTCAGACAAGAAATCAGAAAAGAACAGAAGCTGTAAATTCCACATTAGGATTACTGCATGGTAGTTTGAGTTTCCATGCTGTCTATTATCATCTCTATTTATGCTTCTTCTTTTGTTCGTCAACGTTTGTTCAGCCAAGGACAATCTTTATTTAAAATATTGTTCCTAATCCTATTCTTTATGGGGAAATACCAGGAAGCTCATTGAATAACTGACATTCTAGCACTATCCTTTCGGGGTATAACATAAGAGGTCGGGTAGATAATTATCAAAAGTTACAGCTTTCACATCTTTTCATGTGATATACACATTTCAGTGCTAGCGTTAAAGGATGATGGGCAGGGGAGAGTAGCGACGTAGCGGGATAGGTCGCTCCAATATGACGCGGCTTGTGACAGCATTTAGTCTCCAGTATGAAAGCATTTAGTCTGGTGGAAGCGGCGATACAGACCGGTGGCGTGGTGACGGTGAACGACGTCGCTGAATACGTGTCAAACTGCTATTGGAAGCAGGTGAATCGTTTCGGAGTGGTACTTGTCACAGCGGCTGGAAACGACGTAGGTTCCGGGGCTGGTAGCCGAGAAATCGCATTGAAGGTTGACCAGAAGGACTCGCGTACGAACGTGAATGTTGGTCATATTGCTCGCGACGCTGACAGTACCGGACGACCACAAAGGTAACACACCAGTGCCGCACAATGAGTGCTTGAGGCCGGAAACCTGTTGTTGCGATGGTAGTAGCGGCAAGGTGCAGGAACGGGAAAGTTGTTAGAATGGTGGCAGTATCTTTGCGGGCCTGGTGCTTGGTCATTCACAGAGCGGCTTGAAAATGCGCCATGGATGGGGTCAGCGGCGAGATCGCTGTTGGTGTTAAGTCGTGGACTACTGTATCTCGGTCCGGCTCAGGAGGGCGGTGATTCGAAACGCGGCGGCTGGAGAGCACATTCATGGTAGACGGTTTGGGCAGTAAGATGCAGGAATTTCTAGGCCAGTTCTTCTTGGACAATCCGCCGGTAGAAAAGACACATGTCACCGCGGTTGTCATTACTCTCAAATGGCTGAGACGTTGGAAAGACGACCGAAATTGGGCGCGATACACCGAATCTTTAACACCTCACACGATCTGCAATAATACATGGTGTCAAAGGAAGTGCCGAGGATTTCTTTTGTAGTGAAGAAATCGTGGATGTCTTCAGAAATTCCTTTTCAGAAAGTGGACAACTTTATCTTCTGCCGTCAATGGCACGGTTAATAGTGCAGCAAATCTTTAGCCTTTTTTCTATGTACATGGTGCACGGGTCAACTGGCAGCTGGGCTCAATGAGCGAGGGTTTGTTAGGTCGTTTTCTTGCGTGACAAAAAGTCCTTGAAGCACGATCTCAGTTCCTCCATGAAACTGTCCCTGATGGTATGAGAATATCGCGCTTCTCGAACGGAAAAAGTGCAGTGCCTGCAAGAAAGAAGACCACTTCGCCAGTTGCATGGTCGTGTCCAGCGGTTATACTTCCTCACTCGTTGGTAATATGTGAGCCACTCTTCAACATATTTATCAGACGTTCCAGAAAACGTACGCGGCCCACTTTGATGTCGCCAATGTCTCAGCCGTTCAAGGCAGTCCAGATGTTATTGACTCGTCTCAGACGTTCCTGCAGGCTGGTCGTTTCCTGCCGAGGTATTCATAGTGGGCAAAGATGGCGTGCACCGGCCAGCCGTCGGATTTTTCGGATGGCTGTCCGGTCCAAGATCAATACTCCGCACCTGTACCAAATGTTAAGAAGTAGTAATTGGCAAGTAATTTATTTACAGGGGGAAATCGTGCAACGGTCAGCGAACGGGCAGCTCCTCAGCCAGCTGGCTTGTGCTCTTTCAGCTCTTCATCTTCATCCCACTGTTTGTGAGCGCCAAGCATCAATATAGATAGACATAGTTCCCTTTTGACTAATGGATGAGGGGAATTCAAACAGGATGTCACACAACTTTCTAGATTGTCTTATTTTATTTTAATAACAGTTTTGGTCGGTGGACCGTCTTTCATCAGGGTAGAATTGATAACGGAGAATGAGTCCGCACATTTTGCTCACTCTTGAGAGAGGGAGAAGGAATTCTCACTGTATGTCGTTGAAGAAACACGCATCACTGAATAGATAGCAATAGAGAAAAGATTCCGTTGATTAATGGATTGTAATGCAACAAAGAGGGAGAGAAAGAAAAAAGGGGCAGGGAGAAAAAGTGGAGAGTCGACTAATGTTATATACGCGAAGTTCTTCCACGAAGGCGACACTAAGACAAGTCAAGTCTCCCTCAGAGAAAGCCGAAATAAAAGAAAAAGTTAAGAACAACATTAGGACAAAAAAGGGAGACAGGAAAAAAGTACCAAGTCAAAAACATATAACGCGAGCATGCATACCAGGACGGACCACTCCACAGCGGTGCAGGTGTTGAAGAAACCGTTGAGATAAGCGTTATGTGTTTTAGACTCAGCTGTTCTACCCCGCGACGCCCCAGTCATCGGAGCAAGATCAGCGCGCAGCCGTGGCGACGAATGAGCGGTCGGCCAGACGCGCTCTCCCGAAACTCGATCCCATAGCCGGGCCTTCGTGGCAAGTCGTTCCCACGAGCGTGTCCCAAGTGAAGGCATTCGTTGCAGGAGAGGAAACCGGCCAGAGGGGGAGGGGGGCGCACAAGAAGATAAAACAGAAAGAGTGGAGTTTGCGTGAAAAGGGGGAAAATGGTTAGCGTTGGGTAGATGGAGATATATAACTCGTCTCTAAGTTAGGTAGGCTTTTCAGAAAGGCAAAGATGCCCAAAGGTTTATTAATTACATGGGTTTGAGTCTAAAATTTGTGTATGAAGAAAGATTCTCTTTGTTTTCTTTGTCGAATTGTTTGGAAGACTGATAGAAGAAGGATGACCCGAACGTTTTCGAAAGTATGATTTGGAAGATGCAAGTACTCAGAAAAAGGGATATTTAGCAATGTGTGGACGTGGGCCTTGTGGTTATTGAAACGAAACTTGATTGATGTTTCCGTCTGGCCGGTGCATTCCATCCCGCACACACCGCAGCTTAGCCTGTATACTGCATTGGCACTGTCACAGTTCAAGGTTTCTTTAATTTTAATGGTGGAATAACAGAAGTTTCCTTTTACAATGTCTCTCGCTGTAGATGATTTTGCAAACTTTAAAGCGGGGTTTTTCGGACAGTTTACATTCGGGGTTGCAGTTAGTATTGGCGGTCGTTTTTACATTTAACTAAAATGTCCTTTAGATTCCTAGAGCACCGACACACTGCTCTCTGTGACTGTTTCCAAATGGAAGACAAGTGACTGCTTTGCTAGATTATATTAAAAAGTTTCAATAGGGTAATATTACCCCTTGGCATGCTTGAGGATTGTGTAAAAATAAGGTTTGCTGGTCAGTGTTCTCCTGTGGGTTTTAAAAGCTTATTATTTTATTTCTGTCTAAGCCTCGACCTTTCACCAGAGCATCATCAACAAAGAATTCAGCATCATCAATGACGAGTGATTATTCTTTTTGTAGAAATAAGTGTGGTTGCTAAGCATGTCGGTCAAAGTCCTCCACCTCTTAGCAGATCCGTCACAATTTACAGGCCTGTGAGTAGGGTATGCTAGGTTTACAGTAGGGTGGGTGCCTGTTTTTTAAAAGTAGGTACTGCTAGGGGTCGTCGGATTTCTGGTATAGGGTAGTCTTAAGCGCGTTCCCTTTTCTCGGTACTGTAACATCTAAGAAGTAATTATGGACTTTGAAATGCTTTTGGGTGGACGATATGAATGGATGAAATGAATTGCAATAAATGCTAACATGCTGGCTTCGCCGAGGGGCCACATGGGGAAGATATTATCAAGAAAACGTTTATAGACGAGGAGTTTCAGAGACTGAGTGTCCACGAATTTCTTTTCTGGGGCCGCCATGAATATATTGGCATACGCCGGTGCCATCTCTATTCCCATCATCGTACCGTTAACTTGAAGGTAGTGCCTTCCCTCAAAATTGAAGTTATTTGGAGTAAGCAATAGGCTAAGAATAGTGGATAGGCTTTCCTCATACAGGTTCACCGAGGGTTCCGTCCTTAGGCATGGCATCCACTGCTGCGTGGGAATGGGGGATATTTGTGTAATGGGATGTTACGTTCATAGTGACTAAGAAGCTTTCCATCGGATATTTTAGGTTTGACAGGCACCCTGAGAAAATTATTACTGTCCTTAATGTAGATAGAGATAGTTGGTATGATGTATTTAAAGTGGAAGTCAATGCCGGCAGGAAGGGGCCAAGCAAATACCTCCCGATTTGTTGGAAGGCTTTGGTTCGGGCGGTATGGCATTCAGTAGCGTAGCGAAACTGGTCTGATCGGAGGTGTCTTGCGTCGCTGGCATTCATGGAATGTTATAAGGTATTGGACAACGTCGGCAGGTAACCGCAGACAGTAATCCAGTAACACGTCTCGTGCACTAGATTCAACGTGCGTGCCATCCCGATACGTCCTGCTGTCAGCTCACCGTGAAAAGCCTGCAAGATTTCCTTTCGGAGTTCTTTAGGCCCGACAAGCAGGTATGCGGTTCTGTTGAGTGGATAAGCACCTTCACCACGATGCCATTGTGCAATGCAAAGGACAATGGCTAACGCCTGGAGACCGTAGGAGTAGAAAACGTCTTCCCTTCTAGGTTATCTACCAGGTCTTTCAAATAGATGGTCCGAGCGCTGCTTCTCTGCAAAACGCGTGGTGCTTACCGGCCCAAGAAAGCATCCTCGTCGTCTTCTTTCGGAGGTGCGTCAAGGGGGGCCCGTGACAAGCAGTCTGCGTCTGAATGCTTTCAACTAGACTTGTATACCGCAGTGATCTCGAATTCTCTTAGACGTAAATTCATTGTGCAAGGCGGCCGGAAGAGTCTTTCAAACTGGCAAGCCAGAATGGCATGGTGATCGCTTGCTATCTTGAATAATCGACCGTATAGGTACGGACAGAACTTCGATGTGGCCCAGATGTTCGCGAGGCATTCCTACTCTGTCGTGGAATAATTGGTTTTAGCTTTTGAGAGTCTTTTTTCTACTCCGCCCTTCGTCTGGACAAGGGTGACGCCTATACCCACGCTGCTTGCGTCGGTATAAATTTCGATCCCAGCGTTATTATCAAAATGACCGAGAACAAGTAGGAACTATAAGCAGCGCTTGAGCTCCTCAAAATCGTTTGCTTGCAGTGCTTCCCACTCAAGTGGAACGTCTGCCTTTTAGACAGTGTCAAAGGTTCGGTGAGGCAGGAATTGTTCTTGTCCTATCGTCGGTAATACGCGCATAGTCCAAGAAATCGGCGTACAGCTTTATTTTGCCCGGGCTGCGGAAATTGCGCTACCACTGCTGCTTTCTTTGGATTTGGAGGACCCTTATGATATGGCCCAGCAACAACAGTTCCTGGTAAGCAGAGTGGCACTTTTCTGCTTTTAGCATTAGCCCTGACAACTTCATTGCATCCAACACTGTGGGATACCTCTGAAGATGGTCGTCAAATGTTGAAGAGAAACCTGCAATGTGGTTTAAGTACACCAGGCAACTATGCAACTTCAAGTCAGTCAGTACGGTATCCATTCGAGCTGGAAAGTCGCGGGTGCGGAGCAGAGGCCGAATGGCATTACCTTGAACTCGAGCGTGCCGTCTGGTGTGCTGAACGTGGTCTTCTCGCGATCTCCTTCATCGACCTCGATTGGCCAGTAGCCACTCTAAGTGCATCGATGAGCAGTACCTTCTATTGCAGAGCCGGTCCGATGTATAGTCGATGGGCGGGAGAGGGTACACGCTGTTCTTCGTTGTAATGCTTAGGAGGCGGTAACCGACGTAGAGAATGAATTATCCCATCTTCTTCCCGGGCGCAACTGGTGCCGCGGAGGGGCTCTTCAATGTATGGATGACGTCATCATGAAGCATGAGGACGGCTTGACATTCTAGCGTCGATACGTGATAGGAGCTTATGCGGAGTGGTCGGGTGTATTCGTACGTTATATTACGGTGCTTGGCAAGTGTTGTTT
Source organism: Amblyomma maculatum (assembly GCA_023969395.1). Lineage (NCBI taxonomy): Eukaryota > Metazoa > Arthropoda > Arachnida > Ixodida > Ixodidae > Amblyomma > Amblyomma maculatum. The sequence goes on from JAJIZL010038005.1 coordinate 6,536, forward strand.
GTAGAACCTTTTATTATGACGAGATGCACTCGCTGTAGCTTCGAAGAAGGCTGCGAACCTGGTCTTTTCTGATGTGGGGCATTCTTTGGCTGATGTCAAAAGTAGGCTGACAACTTTGGTCAGGTGCATCTTCCAGGGGTTAGTCAGGGAGGGAGAATACATCCCGACGGGAATACATCCCGACATTTGGACGGGATTACCGCAGTGAAAGTATAGTGGTCGGTTATTACACGTCCTCCAGTCGTCGCATTTCCTTTGCTTGAAGGTGGCTGGTAGGCTTCGCAGCGGGGGCCAACGGGCAGCTCTTTAGAACAGGACGGTAGCATTGAGGGATCAGAAGATCACATCGGGCTGCAGGATGACGTAATGCAGCAGTATAGTTCATGGTTGCTGCTTTTTGCAGTGGAGCATTCGCAGCCGTCGCTTGAGGAACACCCAGTGCCTGCTTGACTTCTTTACGGACGACGTCCGCAAGCGTGGCCACCTTGAGATGTTGGGATGGTGGCAGCAACTGGTGGATTTATCAAACGATGTCTCGGATAAAGTCCGGAAAGCTATCTTTGCTCGCAGATGTTTTGCTGTAGTGACTTACGCAGGCCGGTTTCAGTGGTCGTTCGTAGTGGCGCATCCAGCTGTGCAACATCTTCGCGACAGCAGACTCTTCGATTTGAGATTCCGCCACGGTTTTTGGCGGAATCCTGATAAGCCCTGCAAAAAGAATCTTTAACGCCACGCAATAAAAAATCCGCTGAATGACCGTCGGTCATATCAGGGTCGGAGCGGCGAAAAAGGCGCTTTATTTCCTCAACATAATCCAGGACAGGCTCGTTTGGGAGTTGAAGTCTTGATTGAAGGAGGGCTTTGGCTCTCTCCTTCCGAAAGAAACTTGCGAAGGCAGTCACAAACGTTTTGAAAGAATCCAAATTATTCAAAGCTGCCTAGTGATTTTTGAATGCGGGAAGATCCCTTAAGAGCACAGCAGACTTGCCTTAGCTTTGCTTCTGTCGTTTCAGGCGTTGAAAGCTTTCGAGCAAGTCGACCCAGTCTTCCGCATTCTCGTCCAGTCGTCCTTGGAAGCCGGGTGGCTCACGGGGTTGGATGAAACCCAAGGGTGCTTTCTGCTCGATGGGTACCATATTCAGGGTACGTCATGGTGTCGGGATTGTGCACGTCCACCAGATGTCACGTGGGGGTGACAATACCGTCGGCAACAATGAGGAGACGATCTTCACGGGAATCACCTCTTTAGCTGGCTGCCTTGCACCCACAAAAGAACTGAACAACTCGGCGGCGGCAAAAGCAACAATCGTGCTCAGTTTCACTTGTCGGCACTGAATTAAAAGAGGACAGATCTAAATAAAGCCGTGAACGATATTAGCATGGCATGGAACATTGCAGAAACACACACGAGTGGCTGGAATCTTCGAGATGCGTCCCGACGCATCTTGCGCGGCAAAGCCAATGATAAAGGGAAGTCTCGCGACAACGAGCAAATACGAACACGGAATACAAAATCGATAAGTGCATGGCCAGCAATGATAATGCGATCACAATGATAAGGCATGCCAGGGGCTTTCGAAGAAGAAGAAATGAAGATTTAAACATATATATTACACACACACACACACACACACACACACACACACACACAAACACACACATGCCTTTGTCCTCTTCCAAGACTTTTCTAGCGTGCCCTCTGTTAGTAATAGTTCAGTTGCTGTAACAGTGGCATGCTCACTTATCCGTGTGTTTTAGTCTAAAATTTTCTGGAATAATGAGCCTTACACTATGGTTTTAGTCTGTGTACCACATCTGGTTTGTTTACCACGTGTGGCGGCGTCTGGAACCACTTTGGATGCATTTACGGTTGGTGCTTTAGTCTTCACGCCACGACGGACCACACCAGTGACGGGGCAGGAGGCGGCGCGTTCGCTCCATGGTCGCTCAGATATGGCGCATCCGTTCTTCCTTCTTTGCAGAATGCTGAACCTCCCCAACCCCTTATTTTCTTCTTATCTTTTCCTTTCCTCCTTTTCGCTCTTTTTAAGGGGAAACACGCTACACCGGGCGTTTTCCCTCTCTCCCCACCCCAGTGGTGTGTGTGTATATTGCTAGTTATCGCCGAGGCAGGTAACTTCTCTTTCTCACCTGTTTCTACCCCCTTTTCCCTTTCTTGTGAATGGTTTTAAGAATATGCGTATAACCTCCTGTACTTCATTCTTGAGAAAACCGGACCCCGGTCGAAACGTTGAAATAAATCCGCCGTTATGCTTTTAAACTCTTTTTGATTCATTTTACTTTTGTTAAAAAGTTTTTACCTACATATTATTATATATATATATATATATATATATATATCAACTGACCGGATCAATTCAGATGGAGTTTTGTGCATTATAGTACCAAATTGGTACGGGTGACCGGTTTCAATACATTCAGTCCAATCATGGCCGACTGAAGAGCATACAGCACAGTTTTTAGTGCAAATCATATTCAATTAAGATGTTTATCACAATGATCCAGGTCTTCTCGTCTGCCTGGTAGATGGGGAAGGAGGCAGAGCACCGGAAGGAGGCGGTGAACCTATTAGGGCGTTCAGCCTTTTGCTCCAGGCATTCTTCTTGTCTGCCTCGTAGACGAAGATGGATGCAAAGCACCAGGAGGAGGCGGAGTACCTCTCTGGAAGCACACACCAGTTAGTGGTTGAGCAGCCCGTGGATAGCAGTCACAGTCAGGATGACAGTCCCCGATGTCACGCACACTGCACTGGTTTGGAAAACAAAAAACAAATGAGGGCCCTTCAATTTAGGTTTTAAGGCTATGACGTGAGATTAGCGACTCCTATTCTCCTGAATCTGAAAACATCCTTCATACACATGCATATTACTACTTTCTACGCGTAGGGTAGCCTCACATCATCGAAAAGCTAAGCACCCTTCCTTTTTGTTCTTTCTTCGAATGCTTAGCACTAACCGTTAAACTAGTTCTTCAGGTATATAACAAATACTAATAATGAAAAGTCGTACGTTAGACATTTATGAATGACGACGTCTATAAAAGTTCTGCTAAGATAGCCATACCAACATCCCTGCAAAGCTTAGGGCCAGAAATTTCAAAGCAGATCGAATGTCCCGCAAACCTGCATTCTGATCTCACCCTTTGATCGCAGAGGCGATCTGCGAGTTACCTGCGCCTTCTAAAGTTTTCCACGTCATGTGGTTTGCTTATTACAGACAATAGTACATCCAATCAGAGCAGGGGGATTTCGACGGCTAACTACAACCGGCCTGAGGCACGCCCATGATAATAAGCTCTTAAGTCGAGCATAAACAGCACCGACATTAAATTTTCCCGGGAATGTGTCATCTCAGGCTATGATCTTGAAAGTACTCTTGTGCAGAATTGTAAGGATCTTCACAATAGTCATTGTCAACAAACCAATTCTGGCTCTAGGGTAAATGTATCTTCTGCTTTCTTCCTGATTTCTGTGTCGTATAATATCTGTTGCCGTACTCTCGCCTCACACTCTTCAATCTGAAGGGCTGACCTTGTGTTTTGTATTTGCTTTGCTACTTTAGAGTTTAGCTGATGTCGCTGCGGAATTCAGAGAACCATTAATCCTATTTTCAGCGACTTAATTTATTCAAAATAGAAAACCGATTCCGCGCCATCATTCATGAATTATGTTGTTTCAAGTGAATGAAAAATATTATTTGCAGTTACGCTATCTTAAATATTATTTTCATCTATTTGTATCAACATCTCTCTTCCTAGTGTGTAGCTTTAGGCCAGTTCGTATAGGTTTAGACCTTGTACTAATTTGAGTTCCATTATAGTTCAATAGAGCATGCAGCGCGGATGTTTTCGCCGATACCAATTAGCTTAACTCACTTGCGGGTAAAAGAGAACTGTATTAAGAATACGTTTGAGGGTGGCCGTAATCTTTTTCTTTGTTCCTTCAGAAGTGTCACAACCTCAAAATTTGTACAGCATCGCGTGACACCAATATTCGTTCCGCCATCCGCCGCCATGTATTGATCATGTTCTACCACACGCTATCGGTGTAACTGCACAGACAGCGTGCAGTAATCAGTTGTGAAGTGTGAAAATATTCTAAGGATGTAATTAATGAAGTGTGGGGTTATGTTCACGGGCGTTTGAAATATTCTATAGCCGCTGTTCGGAACTGTTTCACTCAAAGCTTTTCCCCCGCCTCATTGCAACTATGGGGAACCTTAAACGCACTTTGGCCCGACCAGTACCAACTCATATCTGCATGCCGAGAGCACGCACCTCCCACTCCTAAGGCACTAGCCAGCCACACCGTAGGACGCAATACATCTTATCCATTCCTGCACTTTTATCGCCATATCACTTCCACCTGTCGGGAAATTTTGCTGTTCCCGACTGTGACATTTAGGGTACAATGATTCTTGCAGAGGTCACTCCTCCGCCACCATACGCGAGCTGGACATCATAGCGAGGGTCTACGTTTCATGGGCTTGACTGAAGGGCAGTTCTTACCGATTGCTTGGGTCGTCAAGTCGTGCAACTGGATGCGCCAGAAAATATTTATTGTCCGTATCTTCTGCACCTCAGATTATTGACTACACGTCCACTTGAGTGATGCGTAGTTGAGATGGAGACCAAAGACGAATAGAGGAAGTACTTGGAAATACGAAGAAGTTACTCAGTTATCTACGCTGCACGTTGCTCGAGCCCGAAAAGAAACAAAACTTCCCGTGTATAGCTCTGTAGTCCGCCGTCTTCTAGAATATGCTTACGTGGTCTAGAGCATGATTTTAGCAACCGAAATGAGAAAAATTTAGGTTGTCCAGAATCAAGCAGTCGTTTCATTTCTTCCGAACTTTCATCAGTAAATCGTGCCCCTCTTTGAGAATGTCGTCGTGCTTATTCAATACAGTTTTTACATAGCAATATTTTCTGACTATCGCTTCTTTCACAACACTTACCTGACGTTTGTCCTACCAGCCTTAACAAGAAATCACCATCAAACAATCGTAACATCTTTATACACACGGACTCATTTATTGAAATAGTTTTCCCTCGAACAATAGCTGATGGGAACTCAGCAACTCAGAAGGGGCAGTAACCATATTAGTTACTCGCTGTACTTCTCAAAGAAGCTAAGAGAATAGGGACAAAAGTGAATATAAACAACACAAAAAAATTGAGCGCAGAATTCAGAATAATTTTCAAAAAACAATTTCTACATCAAAGCGAATGTGGGGCTTCATGTAGTATTCGCACTTTACACTAAAATAATGTTCTATAGCACTTGTGTGCCGACTCTCGTGCTGAAGCAAAATTTCGATTATGGTACTCTAAATTGTGCTCCATCATTACGTGCGCACTTAATGCACGGTCGCGTATGCAAACATGACAATAGGATGCCAAACATCATTTCAATACGCCGGTGTGTGATGGTTGAGTTGATGTGCACTGAACACGACGATGCTTCTGCTCTAAAGCTGTGAAAGAGCCCTGAAGAACAGTAGAAGGAGGGGGAAACCTCATTTTGCAAGCCGAGCCAGTCTCCACAAGTGGACTTGCCTTCCTCCGGGTAAAGATAAGCCCACTTGTCTGAAGGTTGGCTCGCTCTGTGAGCTCAGGCTACCCCTCTGCCCTTTTTCAGTACTTTCATATTGTGTAGCAGTTAAGTGGGGATCCAGGCACTGGTAGCGGGCGCTGGTAGCGAGCAAGACCGAAGCGGTGGTGGTTTAATTTGTAGACAGATAGTCCACAAAAGCACTGCTTGTTTCTCGGTGATCTGTCCGCTTAATCAGAACTTCTTTTTTACAGTCTGACCCCAGCAGAAAAGAGGAGCCATCCTGGCGACTCAAAGACATGAAGGGATTGCGCGATCGGAATAAGGCTTTAAACTGTCGACGTGAACAATCTCACGCCCACGGCGGGAAAGGTCGGTGGAAGCGGCTAGCGGTTCAACTAGATGATTGACGAGAGGACTCCGTTGGAGCACTGGATAACGTCCGTGGTACTTGGCAGTAAGCTTGCTGGCCAGACCTGGTGGTGTCGATGCGATCCAGAGCCATACGTGAGCCCCGGGAGAGAATGGGTGGGCAGAGGGGCTGCTGTCGCTGTGCGATTTCGTCTGGGCTTGCTCGTACGAAGTAACTGAGCGAGCCAGCTTGCGACATTCTTCAGCGTGCCTGGCAGCTGCTGAAAGTGATGTATGCTCTGAGATATCAAGATGATGTCGAGTGAAGACAAAACTTCACGCCCGTGCAGAAGAAAGAATGGCGAGATTCTGGTAGTTGCTTGAACGGCGGTACTGTAGGCTTAGGTTATAAATGGGAGAATCTTGTCCCAATCGGACGGGTCAGAGGTGATGCACTTGGACATCATGTCACACAGTGTGCGGTTGGAGGGCTCTATGAGGCCGTTAGTTTGAGGTAGTAGGCTCTGGTGGTCCGGTGGACGGTCTGAAATTCGCGTAGGAGTACTTCAACAACCTCGGATAGGAAAGATTTGCTTCAATCACTTAGAAGCTCACGAGGGAGCCCGTGCTGCAGAATGAAATGATGAAGACAGGACGCGATGTTGGGTGCGGTGGCATCCTGAAGTGCTGCTGTTTTCGCAAAGCCAGTAAGGTGATCGACGGCCACGATAATCCAACATTCCCTGCAGGTGTTTATGGCAGAGGTCTATACAAATCCATGTCAACCCGATGGAATGGTCGGTATGGACACGGAAGAGGCTATAGTGGAGCAGGCTGATGATGAGGAGGAGGCTTGCGACACTAGCATTCGATACACGAACCCCCATACTTACTGACGAAGGTATACATACCGCGCCAGTAAAAGCGCTGTCGCGACCGTTCATAAGTCTAAAATACACCTATATGGCCACATTCCGAATCGTTATGGTAGGAAGAAGATCGATTCGTGATGTTAGCCCTGGATCCTTTCCCTTACTGATGAAATGTCGTCAATGGACACGGAAGACAAGGCGAAGCAGGAGGCAGGGGACAACGGAGCGTCAGGAGGTACCGGCGAGCTGAGATAAAGCTTCTGCGTTGGAGTGCTTGCACCCTGTACGATGGATAACTCGAATATCATACTCTTGCAGTCTAAGCGGCCAGCGGGCGAGACGGCCGGTGGGGTATTTTACTAAAGACAACCAACATAAAGCTTGGTGGTCCGTAACAACTTTGAATGGACGCCCATACAGGTATGGCCGAAATTTCCGAAGCGCCCAAACAATGGCCAAGCATTCCTTTTCTGTCACCGAGTAGTTGGTCTCAGTCTTGGTCAACGTTCGACTTGCGTATGCCACAACGTATTCATGAAAACCGGGTTTTCGTTTGGCAAGAACAGCGCCGAGGCCGGCGTCGCTTGCATCGGTGTGCATTTTCGGCAAGAGCAGCGTGGTCAAAATAGCGCAGTATTGGGGGGAGGTAAGTATCGTGCGCAATATTGTAAAAGCAGTATCGCGAACCGGCGACCAGGAAGAATGGTCTTTGTGTGCGCTGAGAAGTCGCGTCAGAGGGGCGGCGGGCGCATTACACAGGCCAAACGGCGTGACGTTGAACTCATAGAGCCCGTCGGGAGTGACAAAAGCTGTCTTCGGGCGATCGCAGACGTCCTTTCGGGTGATCGCATTAAGGCGGCGGTAGTCCACAGGTAATCAAATATACCCGACTTTCCTCTTGACTAAAACAACCGGGAACGCCCAAGGGCTACTGGAAGGCTGAGTGACACCCCTACTGAGCATCTCATCGACTTTCTCATAAAAAATGCGGCGCTCTGACGCTGATACACGATAAGGACGTTGTCGTAATGGGGCGTGCTTACCAGTATAAATGTGGCGGGCGACAGCTGATATACGACCCAAGGATGGCTGCGGGATGTAAAAGGAAGCTAGAAATCGGTTCAGCAAGTCGAGGATCTTGGCGCGTTGATCTGGAGCGAGAGCACTCTCGATCGCTTTGTCGAGGCAGCCAGAGACGATTAAGGAGACGAGGAACGAGGTGGGATGAGGGCATTGACGCTTTCCGAGATTACGCCGGCACAGATGGAGAGAAGCGGCGGGACGGTCACAAACGTTTCAGATCGAACAGGCTCGGCATGCCCAACGCACTCGACATGTTGCAATTTGAGTGGATAGAACGAATCTTTATTAATAGCTAGGTGCGACCACTTAGTACACTAAGGATGGCGCAGGGCAGGGGAAGACAGCGTCGCGAGACCAATAGGAAGCTGCACTGTACAGTCTTGAAGAGAGGCACAGTTTGCAGACACAATCGCAGAAGATGAAGGTGGTATCTGTGTAGCATCTGCAACGTGGCATTTGGCTTCCCCGAAAACGTTAGCGGCGGTCGGTGCGGTGCACAGCGGAGAAATCTCTACTTCGGCATGAGCGCAATGAATTACGGCGTGATTGTGACACAAGAAGTCCCATCCTAAAATAATATCGTGGTAGCAGTCACAAAGAACGATAAAACTGAGGACGTAGAGAAAGTCCTGAATAGTGACTCGAGCCATGCAGGTACCGAGCGATTCGATGTGCTGTGCAGTGGCGGTGAGCGAACAAGCCCCGGAATACGGAAGAAAAACGTTTCGTAACAAGCGGCACAGTCTATTGTCAATAAAAGGCACAGTAGCACCAGTATCACCAAGCGCAAGAGTACAGACATTTTTACTGGTAAGTTCGATTAAATTGTTCGGTGGCGCAACAGGACTTTCGGTCGACAAAAGCGCAGTTCTTGCCTGCGGAACTGCGTCTAGTGGTTGTCCGGCTTTGACAAGGTAGAGCGACGTCGCATCGGTGACGGCGAGTGACGACGCGGAGAGGTTAAGCGGTGGTCGTGCAAGAAGTGGTCAAAGTGGGACGTGGGCTGAGGTGTTGCACGGGGTGGGGACCGCGGCTGCGCGCGGGTGACCGGGCTCTGATCGAAAGCGTACAGGGCCGGGTGACGGTGACACAGGCGTGCAGCATGGCTAGGGAGACCACATGCAAAGCAAATAGGCCGGTTCTCAGATGTGCGCCAAGGGCGTAGAATAGGTGGCGCACGGCGATGAAGGAAAAATGCCCGTTGAGGTGAACCGTACGATGGAAAAGGCGTAGGAGGGGGTAGCCTTGCGGCAACCTGACCATAAGCCAGTGAAGTGGATCCGGGCATCGGGACAGCATCGGCATGAATGAGCGGAGCTGTTAGTGGAGCAGCATAAAGAATTGGTTGTCGAGGGGGCGGAAGTGCGTCGGCAATTTGTTCCTGTATAACCTGGCATATGGTCGGAGCCAGGTCTGAGCTGGAATGCGGAACGTTTTGAATTAGCGATAATTGCAGTGCAACGTCTTCCCCTATAAGTCTTTGATTTCTTGAATAAGTGTGGAGCTGACAGTGGCACCAGCCAGCCGCGATCGTGGCTTCAGATTGTTGAGGGACGATGCGTTGGCGACGAAGGTCGTCGTAGCTTTGACACATCGTGGCAACATCACTTACAGTGCGGGGCTCTTTTCCCATGAGATTGTTGAATACGCCTTCGTGGATGTGTCATTGATGCGTTTACATGACGGCACAAATCTAAAGCGTCTTCGATGTGGCTACCCAAGATTACACCTGTCTGGATAACGTTGTTAATCTTCAAGACGTCCTCCCTCTTATTGTCGGTGCTTACACGTTCATACAACGAAATCCAGTCCTTCATGTCCTGATCGTCGGTACCGCTGAAACACGGCGGGCCCCGCTGTTAAAGCACACCGGAGCATGGAATAGAAGGGGCCAAGGGAGCGGGGCCGGTGGTGTTGGTGCTGGAGTCAGTCATTGATGTCAGAATTCGGTGGCTGCGGAGCTCCACGGCGAGGAATTAGAAGAGAGATCCCGCGACCTCCACCAGCTGTTAAGCGGGGATCCAGGTACTGGCAGCGGGCCCTTGTAGCGAGCAAGACCGAAGCGGCGGTGACTTAACTTGTAGACAGCGAGTCTGCAAAAGCAAGTCCTCTTTCTCGGCGATCTGTCCGCCTAATCGGAACTTCTTCACTTAGCTATCTTCTGTCTCGTTCTACACTGCTCTAAAATGAGTTACTTTAGCGTCCCCCAGTTTCTTTGTATGTGTTTTAGTGTGATAGCATTAACCCAGATGTTCGAATATGGATTGTAAATTGCTAGTATTGGAAAGAAAGGTAAAGTAGCAAGGAATTGGTGCGTGTTCCTCTCCTAGGCAGCTCTGTGGATTGTGCTCTCGTATCTCGTGAGACCGTTCCAGAAATCCAGTTTAACGGAACATGAGAATGTTTTCGCGCTATGTGCCACGTGCATGATCTACACATTTCTGCTAAGTGTGGAAATGTTACGTTCGAGAAAGGTAGATGGATCCAAAATCGTATGCACGAACACCAATATTTATACGAATTTGTTCAGGAGGAAGCAAATTTGCCTCGCCACTTCAGGTAGTGTGGTTCCTTCCTCGGTTCGATAGTCTACCGCTATTTTCATAGATGGCGAGCAAGAGCGCGAAAGTCTAGTCTCCTACTTGCAGTATGCGCCAGCCCCACTTCGTCGGCCATGTTTGGATTAGAATTACATTTTTTAGGTCGCCTGTGACAGATCCGCTGTTTTGTTTTCCATATTTTGTCTGAATTTTGTGGTGCTTCTGATGCGCACAACCAGTTAGACTTGGTGGGAGGTGACTGCTTTTACTGAAGCAATGATGTTAGTCCAATAGTTACGAGGGAGGTTGTCTGTTCTGCCATTCCTTTTCTATTACTTCTCTTTTTTCAACCTTATTCTCCATATGCAAGCTTGCCCAGATTGCCGTCATCTGCAAAAACTACACCTTAGCCGGGAACTATGCTACCAAAGGTATATTTGGAGGATTATATACATATAGTGAAAACAAAATCGGCATGCTCAGCTCTGTTGACGCTTTCACCCTAGCGGTTTATGCTTTTTTGTGGTTCTATTCCCAACTGGCAGGGAATGCGCTCTATGATCCCATAAAGAAGGCAGTATGGGCCGACTAAGATCTACCGGTATTGAATATAATTATTATATTGATTTTAATGCTTCATCTCAGGTTGTCGGCGAGCTTCATGTGACAGCACACCGCAGGTATGGAGGGCAGTGTATTCCAGTGGCTAGAGGGGCACAAGTTAAAATCTCTGTGTTGCGTACAATCAGAATCCTTCAATACACCTCTATTCACGACACTCCGCAGTACCTCAATGTAGGAGCTGCCTGAGCTGCGCTCCTAACTCTTAAGGTTCGATTTTGGAGAGTGATAACACAAACGTGTAAAATAAGCCGAATTCGCAGACTGGAGCTGTTGCAAAGACCGAAACGCAAATATTAGAGCTAATAATAACGTTAAAAGAAGGTAGAATGTGCGTCACAACTAATGAATGAAATAAAACAAGTGGACAAGACTGTGAAAAGTAGAGACCAATGCCAGAATAAACGTAGAAGCGACAAAGCATGGACGAAACAATAAACCCATTCCAAAAAGATAAGCCAGAGAAACCCCATTTCAAGTAAATTTGGGCCCTAGGTATTGACTACTTGCTGAATCCGAAGCACACATTCCTTGAATCTGACCAGCGCTCGAATGTATATATTTAAAAGCCCTCCGTACATAGCCCCCTAAAAGTCACAGGATGTCACATGTGCAGTCGTGAGTTGCAATCAATACAGCCATGCGGGGCATCGACATCTTGCAGCACCCTTCGAACAAGCTGCATCTTACACAGATTTATACTCCTGTGCTTTAGGAACACGGAAAAAACATATTTCTATAAAGGCTGTGCATAACATTTGGCACGAATACCATGCATTTCTTTCCATCGAAAAAGTAGCTCCAAGGCTTGATTCTAAAGTTCCCCTGGTTTGTTTTTTCCCTTAGCTTCTTTCAATGTTGTATCGTTAAAAAATATCAGCGTTTATGGGTATCTTTGGTGTGATGGGTTCCCCCTGAGGTGTACCGTAGAGCGCCAGCAGCCGCGCGGCTCCGTTGCTGTCTGACAGGCAATGAGTACCCTAATGGCTGGTTAAGTCCCTATATCAAACTTTCTGCGAAGTGTAATGACGAGTGCGGTGTTAAAGGACTACTACAACTTACTAACGTGTGTTTGGGATGCTCACTACTGTTACAGTAATAATAACCACCTAACGCATCTGGAGAACGATCGCAATCAAAGCACAGAAGTATTGAGTGAAGTAATTACAGATGGTGCATTGAATGCATGCTGAGAACGTCTTGCTGCCGGGCCATGCAAAGTCAGAAACATTTGTTACTTTGCATTGATAAGGTAGAATATCACCGATTCGGTATGCATCGAACACTCAAAGATTAAATAAAGAAGAAATAATAAATTTGGAAACATAAGCAGCCACGCTTCGGCCACAGAAAAAGCAATGCGTTCGCATCCTGACATAGGAGTAGCCTGATGTCAATAAAAATTTTCTTCAGTTACTAAGCACATCATACATAATGCGAAAATATGCATTCATGCAAAAGATGCAAAATTTGAAAAATATTTTTGTTATGAAACGTGGGGTTTACCCCCCCCTCCCCCACAAGCTTGCTCTCATCCCGAACATTCGATGTTTGCAATGTTGGGTTTGCAATGCTAATTATCCCCAAACCGACAGTTCTGGTTTGTGCATGAAACTCGCAACTGGGGAACTTTAGATAGCACGCAAACGTTTAGGTAATGTGTCTTGAATAACCATTAAGCAATAATATACTTCTCACCGCATTCCCGCAAAGGCTTGGCCTTCGATGTTCACGTGGAAATGGCTGTGCCCTGAAATGTATGCATGCAAATGTGGTGTACATGATGTACACCGGAAAAAGAAAACGGCAGAT